>JAAXYW010000757.1:0-29996 GCA_036851895.1 Orthonychiurus folsomi | reverse complement strand
AGAATTGCACTTACCGAAAGAGATCCTTTCCCACAATAGTCATACACGAGAGAAATATCTGTCAATGCAATGATGGCTCCGTGAAAGCCTGGAAATTAATGGTGCCAATTTTTTGATAAATAAACAGCTCAATTTTGAATTCTAATATGCATTCTACTGGAACTAATCACTTTGACATAATTTGTGGATAAAACAACTGACCGTTTATGTTTGGATGACACATTTCCCTCATACATCGCATCTCCTTCATGGATTGCCTGGATATAACAAATTTTTTCTGTAATTTCAATTCCTTGACTCGAACCACGGCTCCCTTGTAGTGAGCAGTTGTACAGTAAACTTGACCGTAGGATCCAACGCTCACCAAACTCATCTGCAAAATAGCACGAAAACGGAATTACAACTTTTATTAGCTTTTGTTCAGATGCTATTTAAAAATTACACCAGAAGGTTTGCAAATTTAAAAATTTTAGTCCAGATAAAATGAATTGTCCTTTTTAAATTTATTTAAATTTCACTGCGAATTGGTCAAGTAAAATCCAAATCACACACACATTTAGCGAGAAACGCTCAGATAAGCATCAAACATCCAAAAATTGAACACCAGCAAATTACTTAATACGACCTGTCATTTGCAGTGCAAGTAATTCGTGTCTTGAACTTATTTATTTCCAAGTCGATTCCAAGGAAAGGAAAGATGTCTACATGATAAAACATCAATCTGTTGGTGCAGCGCAGCGTACCAGAATCCTTACGACGGAATCCGATGTTGAGATGAGAAAACCGTGGGTGTCTCGTTCTCAAGATGCTTTCTGAATGAAAACCTATTTTCCAGTTCAGTTCTGCTAAGAAATGAAATGAAGGAATAGGTTTCGACATTCTAATGCATGATGCATGCAAGAATTGACGTTTGAATCGTTCACAGGAACCCTCGTCCATTCTGTGAATGTGAATGGCTTTTCGATTTCGGAACAATGAAAAAAGTACCCCAGGGATGTTCAAAAATTTCAAAATGCAATCACGTGTCGAATCGACCTTGAATTCACTGTTACTGCGGCTTAAATTCAAAAAGAATCTGAATGCAATTTTTGAGAAAAGTCGTTAATTTTAACATGTAAAACCAACGAGGCAGCCCGGTGCATTTTACACTTGGTCCCGACAAATAAAAACGAGGTTGGATATAACTTACCCGAGACTGGGTATTCTCCCCGTAATGTTGCTGAAACTTGATTTCGTCCTTCTCAATTTTCCACAAAAGACCCTCAATCTCTTGTTCAATTTTCCATTTCCGATAAAGACTGGCAGCGATGGAGATGACAATGATGAGGACGAGGCCGAGGAGGGCGGCTGTGATCATGGAAAAGGAAACGCTCTCTGCCGTCGGACAATTCTCATCCTTAAATCCACATTTGGGGGAATCCGATGGAATTTTCCCACCCGCCCAGTCAATCGTCATCCCTTTGAATAACTGCAGTTTCTGAAATTATGGAGGAGAGTCAAATCCAATCCAAGACACTTATATTAAATCAACTGCCAACTCCTTTATAAATTATTTTAACTCTACAGAGGCATTTCATTTTTGTATTAATCCTACTATTAATAATTGTATAAAGCTTAGATTGCAGAGGCACTAACAGCCCGTTTCGTTTCAAGCCTTAATAAGTCCATTTACCTACAACAAATTAGCTCTGCTTACCGGTGAAACAATTTTTGCTTGCAGAAGGGGCTGGAAATTGGCGACGGGGATCATGTAGTGATCACAGTGGAAGGATTTCGGCGTAGCTGGGACATTGTACGGTTTGTAGGCAATAACAGTGTAATTGCCTTCTGAGTCTCCATTTTCATCAATTGAGATCCGTGCTCCGGTAATGCCTGTGTAAGTCATGAAAAAATGCGGGAATTACTGGGAAAGTTGAACTATAGCAATCGTAAATCGCAATCTACAAAACACCAATATTCATATCATTTCTATTCACAGTAAGAAACTGCAATATGCAATGGCAATTTATTGCCCAATCAAACGAGGCTAATTTAAAAAAGAGCAGCCCATTCATTTTTGCANTCGTCGTATTTCAAAATAACATTAGCTTCGTAGCTCAACTCCAATTCCTTTGCAATTAGCACAATTTGGTTGGACTTGATGAGTTAGTAATTATTCAATAGTCCCGACTCCAAATTGGCCAAGTTGGTGTTGCGAAATAATTAGCCCAGATTAGTAAAACTTGGACGGGAACGGAACGGGGAACGGTACGGTAATGCGATTTGCGAAACTGGAGAAAGTCAGGTGTGCTGCGGTCGGTGACAAGATAATCTCAATTCATTGCATATACGTAGGTACATTCGCAAACTCCAATGCTTTATTCATGTTTGAATACAAAGTTAACTCCGCTATTTGTATGCATGACACGACAGGGTTTTCTCGGAGGGGAAATAATTTCTTTGAACTTGTGTGAATTGGAGGACTTGTCGTGGCGTATGCTTCCTAAGTATGTATGTTCATACCTTTGAGGAAAATCACCAAAAACTTTGTCAAGTTTAGAACGAAAAGGGAACTCAATTTTGCATTGGATCCCCACCCACGGAGTTGACTTTGTATGTAGTTTATGATTATATGCAATCAGTTCTAGTTCCAGTGAGTCAAAGTCTTCAAGTCATCTTAAAGTTTCCTCAAACTGCCGACCATCCACATTCCACTGGCCATGCATATGGAATGACGACTATGCAAATTTTACGGTTTGTTAGATATCCGCGATTATAATGTGGAAATCTTGTAAAATTTCTTAGGATGGGGTCGGATGAATGCCAGGCTGTACTTGGGATGAGTTCATTTATAATTAAATTAGTACAAAACCGGCGCGGCTGCTTAAAACGTATGCAAATGTTTGTTGTTGAGGCCGAATGGGTTTTCAGGTCTTTTAGCACTTGAGAAATCTTCCAGTTTCGCATCCAGGCAAATAATGGTCATATTATCATCCTTTTTATGCCGTTTTACGTAACACCTTGTTAAATTTAGAAAATTGAGTTTAACTAGAGGTAAACATGTGTAAATAAATAAATATGGGCACTCCTTGAAAAATATTTAAAAAAAGTGTTTGTGCGTCGTTTGTTAAATTTCAAGTCAGCTAATTGTTAGAATTATATTAGTAGTTTCCTATCTTTTGTCGGTCTTTCAACACACATAACCTAACCAATATAATTGAATCCACGATCAAAAGTGCACATAAAGGCTACTTACTGTCATAGACCTTCATTTTGATGATTGCATTTAAAAATCCCGGTCCCATCCCTCGCCTTTTGTTGAAGGAGCTCAAAATCCCGAGTGTCCGTCCAAAGACTATGAAGGGCCCGAGCATATAAGAAGACGGAGTCATACAAATTAGCTGCAGAAATTGACACATGCTGGACAAAGCGATCGGAGAAAGGATTTGTGAAATTAAATTTGAGTTTCCCTTGTTCAATCACTTTGGCTGAAAAATTCCTATAGGTTTCATTTGGTGGACTCGGAGCGACGACGAGGAGGGATCGCGCACTGCTTTCTTCAAGATGTAATTTTTTGCAATTGTCAACATTGTTGATGTCCGCGATCCCTGTGGAATTAGAATGTAGTTGTGAAATTATTGTCATTTTATTATTGAATACCGCACCGCGCGGGATTCGATTGAATACTTTAAATACAATGATTAAGGAGCTTAAAGTTGTACAAAGTAAAATGCATTGTGCAAGATACAAGATATAAATGCTAGCTTTTTCCGGTGTATTTTGCCTGCATTGTGACCTAAAGGATATTTTAAATCCACCAAGACATTCAGAAACGCTCGGCAATAATCCCTGACAAGTCCACGTCGCAATGAGCGTAAATAATCTCAGAATTTGCAAAGCCTGACAATTTTAATGGGACCGGGCCAAGGCAAGCAAAGCACAAGAAAGCATGTTTCGCAACCGTGAAATCGGATTAGTCTACGGTGCCGGTGCAGAGCATGTGAAGGAAAAGTGAAAAAAAATCAATAGCTAATTTACACGGTCCTGGCACGAGTGAGTGGTGTGGCGCATTATGTGTGTCAATAATTCAACCGCGTTCCATGTAAAATGTTCACTAAGAATGGGATAATAGTACGTGTCCGTATTTCCGCACTAATGGCGTGGGGAACTCAAATGGAGGTTTAGCACAGCACGGTGCGGTCAGGCACACCACTTGGTTAAGTTAATATCCTAATCAGATATCGATGGAGTTGAGGTTCAGATTATGAGACATCGGAATAGTCGGTGGAAACGCTAGATACTATTTCATTCTACTAGAGTCAAAAAATTGCTCGTAATTTGGTTTCATCAGTTTAATTTTCCAACTTGCGAATGGTATTTAAAATCACAATCTTCTATAAAACATAACTTTAGCGTCGTTTTAAAATTTACAATTAACTTCTGGTAAGTACAAGTTTCTTTAATCAGTT
Source organism: Orthonychiurus folsomi (assembly GCA_036851895.1). Lineage (NCBI taxonomy): Eukaryota > Metazoa > Arthropoda > Collembola > Poduromorpha > Onychiuridae > Orthonychiurus > Orthonychiurus folsomi. The sequence continues at coordinate 25,548 of JAAXYW010000757.1, read as the reverse complement.
TCAGTGTATGCCGTTGACCGTCGTTTGTAAAAATTTAAAATCTGTAAATAACAATCCATACATACAAATACAACACATCGCATTGCATTATGTTGCACATTACTTACTCCGAAGCAAGTACGAATCCGAATCCTCCATGGAATTCCAAACTTCGTTTCCGTTATTTGACTTTCCAATCCGGCCCAATTCGAATGCAATGCAAGGCCAAATCCATTGTTCGGATCGGTAAAGGTGAAAGTAATTTCGCCTTTTCCCATTGCGTAGCATAGCATTGCATTCACATTCGCACCTCCCATCGAATTTATTGGCTCCCGAGGCTACCCTTTGAGAATCCATGCAAAAATAATTCCCCAGCATCCACATCCACTGCTCCTATACCCTACGCCCCGTGTGTGTACTAACTGGGAATTGAAAAGTCCCGCCTTAACATGACATGACAAGCCCCACTTATTGTCTCCTGAAGAGAAAGGAAGGAAAAGGTCAATTATACGAAGAAGAGGGTAGGAAATGGGGTCCTTTGCTATTCATGTCCTCATTCCTTCCCTCCTCAACAGCAATTCTCTACGGCCCATTAGCTCGCGGGAAGGCGGCTTTTAGACGCTGCGGGTCTAGAAGAAAGATACGAAAGGAGTTAGTAATAGCACCCAGTCCAACGCTACGACGACTAATGACTCTCTTCACTCCCAAAAGTGGCCTTCACCTTTTTGTATCTTAATATGATCAAACCACAGTAGTAGTAGCACAGCATTATGGGTAATGCACCTAGTAGGCTATCAGATTCAATATTCGCACGAGCTCCACTCAATTATCCATATCTCCTTCCTTCCATTACAAAGCACTCCGGAAAAATCGACTTTTATTGGAATCTTATGCTCCTAATCCCAAATACAAATGCATGTGGGCGGGGCGCTACGCTGCGAGTCCTCGATCAATCTTTGCTGCCAGGATGCGTGTGTTTATCATAAAAGTAGATTTTTAGTGCGAATGGTGGGATTCAGGGATGAGGATTTAGAATTTCATGTGTGGCAGACGCAGATCTCGTTGCAGCTGTTGTAAATTTAACATTCGCGTGTGCGAATAATTAATATATTAAACGGGAACTTACTCCACAAGTACTGACCCGCCTCCTTCACTTCGTATGTGTAGAGATCAATGAAAATGACCAAGTATTCCCCGTTTTCGAGTAGTCTCAGATTCTGCATCGTTCCCATCATGTCAACCAAATGTTTCTTTTCTCCCAGAAATACGTACACTGTAAGAAAAGAATTCAAACTTAGATTATTATTAGAGAAATTGTACTTAGAAATTATGTATTCGTAGATGGGATTTTTCAAAATGCCTAAATCCAAATATTCAACACTATGCGATTGCAATTACAATTGCGATTGCAGAAATTGGCAGAATTTGCGTGTAAATATGCTGTAGTCGCGCACTTTCGCATAAACTGTGATCCAGCAACCATAATATGCTGCCACCCTGTTGAATGAAGAACCCCATATACCTACCTAGGCAATTTGTTTTAAGTTAAGAAATTGGAAGAGGAAATGCTAATGAATCATCCATACGAAAGAAAACATGAGAAGACGCCTTAAATTACCTATGTATTTCCTTTCAGAAAAATTTTAATCCTATTTTCCTTTGCAGACTGTCTAATGATGTGCCTTGATTTTTTTGCAATAACATCATTACATCGTGTTTTGATCGGAGCCCGTCGAAAAACATGATCCTTCGGCGGCTGGGCCGTGCCGTGTCACGCGTGCGAGTGACATTGCCATGGTCGGCACGGCACGTGCCCTCAGGATTTCCCAATTAAAATGAGGAGCTGTCACTGTCGGATGTAGTTGACGTACGCTTCGCTTCGGTTCCTTCAAGACAAAATAATAACAAGCAAGTCTCATCATCCATACTTCCCAGTGGATCCTTCATTAATTCCTTTGCTCCCGGGCACAAGATGAAAATTAATTAGGAGGAGATGGAACGGATTACAGGAATCGTGTGGGTTTGATTTTTGTCCTGGATTTACAAGGACTGTACGAGTACATGTGTCCGGAAGGACTTTTATGTATGTCAGCTACGGCCCTTGTTTTTAATGCCTTTGGTAAAGTTTTAGAGATAAAATTCAGCTTGAAGTTTGGAAATTCGTAGCCAGTCACAAAATTTTAATTTATGTTTCTGAAATGCACCACCCATCATCAGTTATTATGCGACGCAACTTGCTGAATAAGATTTATGGCAATCCTCGGGCCCATGGGTTACGATATTCTTGGTGTCTTTGCAAATACTGGACTACGACAAACCCAGTTAAGAATCTGACAGGCATGGGAGTATGGGCAAAGAAAATCCTTTGATAAAAATACACACTTTCGTGGAATACGAGCTTTATTTTTCGGATATATTCACCTGCCTCCCAAACCCGGATCGGCCACAAGCTACGCCTGATTGACTTTTCCATGAATCCTAAATCTCTGAACTACGACTTACAACACAACGTCAACACTTCAGCTGCTGTAACTACAGTGCAGTAAATTGCATAGTGTGAGACAACACAAGCGCAGCTGAATTTAAGTATATCTAGTTAATTAAATTTAACTTATTACAAACGGTAGAGTAATTTGAGGTTTCAACAGTTTTTCTTCGGCCTCTAATGTGGGTCATACGGCAAACAAACAAAACTTGAATATTTTGGCAGTGGGCAGCCCCATTTCATCCATCCATCTTCATATTCCCCTCATGCCCATGACCTCCGTTCTTTATCCACATCCATCTCAAAATCCAAACCCACATTGACTTTTATCTAACCCAACCTATCATTTCCGTATGCCGTGACCACCACAAGGTTATCCGTTCAACCACCCGAAACCCGCCCGCATCGGATCCGATCTCCCGTCAACTCCGTACATATCTTGTTTACGTCTTGAGACTTGATCCTCATCTCATTTCATGTCATGTCAAGTCAAGTCACTCAAAATGAAAGGCAAGGGAAAAGGAAACCATATCTAGCCTGGCCACTACGGTGCGGTCTTTATTTACCCGGACCGCATTTTTCCCGTTTCCAAAACTTTTTCTGACTTTTTGCTAAATCCTTAACTCCAACAAGGCACGCACGGCTCGGGAAGCCGGATCGATGGAGTACATAAACTGAAAGCCACCACGGAGAAATATTACCGACACCGTTGTTACCTGAGGAGCTGGACTGACTTTGTCGTCGCCGCCGTCGTCGTCGTCGCTAGAATCTAATCTAATTCAGTCCAAAGACCAAGTCAAAGACGAAGGACCCAAATTAAATAACCCGCCGGGCATTCGTAGGCCATGTCATTTGGGAATGCTCAATGCTCGCCGGGACCAGGCGCGACTTTTGAACTTTTCCAGCGATAATTGCGAAATGCGAACGTGAAAAACAAATCCGTCTTTTTTACTAAAAATAATAGTTCAACGAGAAAGGAATTGGGCGTGGTAGGTGACTGACTTATCGTTGCCAAGGGGGGCGGCGGCCGCCACCGCACCATGGTCGGTCAATACCCGGCATCGGCATGACATGGCATGATATCTCTTTTTTTCAGACGGGCAAACCCAAGTCACAAGTAAAAATCCTCTTAACCTTCCATTCAGGGAAACGGCAATCTTCATTAATGTCAAAGTAGAGAATCCCGGGAATTGAGCACTCATTCAATTGTACCCTGCCTTCCAAAATTCGGGAGTTGGGTCGGAGATTGCAGATTATCTCAAAAAAAACATACGGTGCACTCGGGTTCTCGGGCGGCACGGCGTGGTGAACAATATCATCGGATCTTTAGAAGCCGTACCATTAGCGCGGTGTGTGTGCTGGAGGAAAAAGGGATAATTTATTAATTATAGGTTGGACGGGTGGATTACGAGCATTGTACGTAGGATGCGGGAGTTGGTCGCTACCCGCACCCAGCTACCGGTTGTCATCCGATTTCAAGTGGGTGGTTGGGATGAGATCGAATCTCCGAGCCCTTCTTTTCTTTCCTTTAATTTGTCAACTTGGATGGCTGGGGTCTGACAGGAAGGCGGAGGTCAACACACGAGCCGCGGCAATTTGTCTCACTTTTCTCCAGGTTGGGACTGGGAGTTCGGGAGGTCCAATTGAATGGGCGACGACGGGACGCAGCTGTTGAATGTCGAATTCCAAACAAATCGCGAAAAGCGAAGAATGCAAAGAAGACGATGACAATTAAAAATACAATGCGCTACTGCAGTTAGTAGGCATGGTTTTTTGAACTCAGTATGCAAGTACTGACAAATTTACACTATTTCTGTTTTTCTTTTAAATTGTGAAGGCAAAATCAGCATGATTCTCAAAATAATGAAGAAGAATTGATAGCAATTTTGACGCCGCGGAAAATGAAAACATTACACTGTGATATTGCCATTTCCACTCAAGTTCGACGTAACGCCTTTCTGGTATGTGCCAAATTTACTTCTACCGATAAAATTACACCACAAATAATAAACTAAATTTGCAATTCCGCACCAATACACAAAAAGAATAGAATACTGGGACTTACCCCTGGTTTCGTTTTTGGTGGCGTAAATGATCTCGTACCACTTCTCATCCTTGTTGTTGTAGCCCATCATTTTGACGGTTTTATTTGCCTCACCGGAAGATTTGGCGAGAGAATGGGCTACAGTTTCGTACTGGGGAGCCTCCGGAGAGCTATTGAATATGATAGTGAATATATTCCAATTGTAGTGATTCATGAGGGCGAGAACGGATTTGACGACTTGACTGTCTGGGGCCTCCGTCCTTGCAAATGTAGGGAATTTGGTTTTGTCCGAAACTGTTCCGTCCTTGCAGAGCTGGAAATTTGACAATGTTATTTATTTTCCACATTGTTACGTAAGCTGACACATACCTTCAGTGCTATATGCATATATGTATAGGTATTATAAATATAAATCGAATTTCAAAGTAATCGCGATATCTAACCTGAATAAAAATTTAGTCTTTACTGATATAATTTTAAATTACTCAATCGGCATCGAAGTTAACTGCAATTTCTTAAAATATGAAACGTAGCAATTTTGATAGCCAGCAAGATGTATCCCAATTTCTAAAAAGATCTCAGACCCTGAAACCAATCAGTCGAGTATTGGAATCTGCATTTGCAAAATCTCTACATTTCTGAAGTGTACGACGACTACCAATATTGCAAATCAGAAATCGCACACACAAAACCCTTGGCAATCCAGAATCTGAGCTCGCCCGAAGACATTTTTACGAATTACAATTCGCGAATGCAAATCTCTCCAGAAAACATTTAAGAAAACCTCATTTACAATTTGATTTCCTGTTTCCAGGGGTCCAGAGTAGGATTTTTGCTGGGGGCTAACCTTAGGAATCCAACGACCCACGATTTCATGGCCCGTGGTCGCTATTGTTCCAGGAAATTGTATTTTGCTTGGAATGGGTGGAAAGGCGTGCATGTACAAGTTCACGTTATGGCATGGAAGTGCCTTGCAGTGTGACTCTATTACATTACATTCCATTCCATTGTTTCCTATTGTGAAAGGTCGATAAAAGAAAGTGCGGATTTGTATAGTATAGGGTCGTACCATACGCTCCTTCGCCCGCTTTCTCCATGAATACTTTTTACTGTTTTTCCTATCATCGTAGTCGTGAGTGCGGAAAATCCTATGTTTTCCTTGGCTTGGTTCTTTTCTCATTCTCTTTCATTTTACAGTGGTTTTGTATGCATTTATGTGTTGATGGAAATGGAAAACCGGCGGAAGCACCTACAGATTAATTGAGTATTTAATGTTAGTTTTAAACTAAACTGATTGGCTTTAGAATCTTGTGACGAAAAATTCGAATGGCAATTTGGATTCATATTATCAAAATTTCAAGTCAAATTTATTAAGCTGAACTGAATTGCAGGTTGCACATATTTTTGTACTGTAGTGTTAAATTATTTTGAAGAGTTCGGACTGATTCGTAGATTCGTACTCCGCTCCTGTTAGATAAGAAAATGCTAAGGTATGGGTCATCTTGGTTTAAATTTGACGTGTATGCCCAATTTTTAAAATTCTGGACGGAATGAAATACATAAATTTGTATTATCCTTACGTAAGAGATCATGGTGCGATTCCAAGCAGCCGCAACTGTTGCTTCTACCGAACATGAGATTTCCGGACCAAAAAATGCAGTCACATTGTCACATAGCATTTCCGTCAAAATCTTGGTGCCTTTGATCGTGTCTCCCTGTAAAAAAAATCGAATAATACGATCCTTGTGTTGATATGGTCAAACTTTTTGAATAAGTACAAAACGGGTTCGAAACTCGTTTGATAAATTATTTGATGAAAACTTGTACTGTTTACCTCGGTGTCTTTCCAATTAAGAACGAGTTTGACACCCGGGAGAATATCAGATCTGCGATTGATGTCATCAATGGCTAGTGTCATTGCACCTGACACTGTCAGCCCTTGTCGATTAGGATTAAAACCTTTTACAGCCGGAAGGAAGCCAAGAACCAGCTCGTCCATTGGTTGACCTGTAACGCAAATTAAAATACTTTGAAAATCTCTCATTATAAATGCACATGGCATACATGTATGTGAGTTTTATTGCATCCCGTCGACACTTGTAAAAAAAATTTCCCGAAGCAACAGCTCAAATTCAAATTTCAAACCAAATGTATTTTAAATGCAAATTTAGGCTAACATCTTATTTGTTTTTGCAAAAAAAGTTACTGGAGCAAATTAGGAGTTCACATGAGTATATGTAACGTGCTAGCATTTACATCAAGTTGGAAGCAGGTTTAAAAAATGCGAGTGATTTATTTTTTGAGGTAGACTAACATTATAAGGCGGAATCAGAAAACAAACAGAAGAAGCAATAATTCAATAATAAATGGGCAGTTCGACTCTGATCAATCTTTTAAATATTAGTCATGATATGTGCACACTAAGCCAAGTTTCGTTGCAGTGTTTGCAGTCTTCCTGGTTTGACTTGTAGAAAAATTTGAATCTGAACTATTTATTTAATAAGAGAATAAACCAGAAAATTCTATGGTTTAATTCCAATTAAGTTTTGATAAATAAATCAAGAAATGACATACTTATAAAAGTTAAAGCAGAGACAGCAACGGGGTTTATAGTTAGTGTCATCATTACGAAAGAAAACTGTTTGATACAATGTTAGTTGTAACAGTAAGGAATTCCAAGTGAACACATTCCATATGATTACAGCCCCCACAATTAAAATTAATGTGCTCTTGATATATAAATAGTGTACCTCATGGCATTCTTCAGGTTTAAAAATGAATACCCTCCCTCACCCCAACGCCAACCCAAGCCTCCAGAATTAAACCTAATGTATTCATCTGTGCAAATGGCAATGGATGGGAAATGGATTCATCTTCACCTCCTCCACAATTTAAAAATGCGAATTCTGCGGGTGACGGCGCGGTGGCGGCTTCCAATTCGTTCTCTACTCTCATTTCCCAAAGGAAATCTTCCTGATTGTCGGCATTTTAAATCAAGGGAAGTGCCCTGCGGGCGGTAGCGCAGACAGTAGTGCTGCCCTTTGCCTGTCAAAATCCGTGCGTCACGCCGAGCTTCAGAAAAACTCCTAACCAGCAGTTTTGAAAATCCCGCCTCATTTCATTGCAAAGGAACCCCTATGACTCATTCCATCATTTTTCAACCCACACTGCACTTACGGAATCAATTTACTCAAAACCTCCGAATTCAAAGTAACATGCAATCAAGCAGCCTCTTTTTTGCAACGTGTCCATTTTCCTTTGTTATTCCAGCTGATTCGCAGGAAGGCAGGCATTCGATTTGCAAAAAGGACTCCGGATTTTCACATACTTTCACCCGCGGAATCCATCAACACAACACAACGCAACAACAGCAGCAGCGACTGCAATTACCTGAATTATTTACGAAATGTAAGGGAAATTTTGAGTGAAGCGCTTAGGAAAATGACACGGAAATTCTCTGTCATTATTTAAGTGAAGGAGAAGAGCATTGCACCTGCAGATATGTGTATGCGAATTCGATTGTCTGCAAAATGGCCACTTGCTATCGTCCTCCTAATGTCATCGTGCGAACCTGTCCTATTTTCACACACTATACTATCTTTTGTTTCTGGCCAGCAATTTTGGGCTTTTTTTTTCTAGTGCAATTTTGATCCTATAAAAAATTCATGACTGGAATAGCCGAATCTAATGGCAATGGCCTGGCTTGTGCAGTGCGATGCGGTGCCAAAATGGCTGGCTGTGTATTCCAGGAATTTTATTGCCGTCTGCCCACCCCACCACCGTGATTCGCAATCCCGTAAATGACCCGGGCTCAAGATTTATGGATTTTTTTTCATTTGACCTTTATTACCGTCTGGACTCTTCGGAAGGTAAGGCAATAAATGAACAAGTGCTAATGGTAAGAGCATGACCGACCAATTTTGGCTTTACGGCTACGGGGAGTGAGAAAAATTGGCTTTTGCAGTGCATGGGATGAGAATTCTTGTGTACAATGTGCTGCTGTGGTTCGTTGTTGAAGTCGAGTGTGTAAATAAATGGAGGGAAAGTCCGTGCCTTGTCTGTTTACACTCTTGAGCATAGGCCACGACGTGTTTGCACAAACGGAAATCCCATGCATTCAAAGCTGGAAAAGAAAACATACATGGATTTGACACGCGCGAGTAGAGCGGGAAATTGGAACCTCATAATATGCACCCTGCTCCAATTACCAGTTTATTATTTAATTAGCCAACCATAAAGCGTAAGCGTGGGAATTAACCACGAGTGGTAGGTTAAAACAGCTGATGTTGTACTATGCTTTACAAGAGACATTAGACAACCAAAAATAGTTTGACAATTTTGCTACATAAAAGAGAATATTAGCGAACATGTGCTATAAGATCTTCAACCATTTCTGTATTTGGCTCAATTATTAAAATAATTTAATCGGACTCACCATCACTCCGATCAGGGAAAGCCAAAAACATGAGAACGATCACGTAAAATGTGACCCACTCCAGCCTCATTTTAGTAATTGAAGATTTGTGACTTGGATATGCTGATTCCGTTTCCGCCTCCTCCGGTAAACGTACAAGTTGTCGTCCACTTGACAAGATCTTGAAATATTTGCATCACGCACCACAAAACGAAGGAAAGGAATGCACGTGATCTTCAAGAATAAGATGAATGGATGTAAGAGTCTTGTGGTTCACTTTCACTTCTACCAATTTTCGTACTTAAATGTTTGTAATTGTAGGTAAATTTAAAATCCTTTACTTCGTATTGGAATGTTGCGGGGATGCCGGTTTTATGTCTACAACTACCATTTTCGGAAATTTTATTCTTCGGAAATCGTTTATTACGCGTCATATTTGCTTAACTAAGTTTCACTTATGTAAAAATATCCCCACCTGTAATTACACTAAAGTTTTTTTTTATTATCTATTGGTATTTCGCAAGTAAAGTTCACAACGTCTTGTCGACACCAAGACGTCGAGCCATTTTATCGTGTTTTTCACGTACGGGATTACCACTTCACATATTCACAGGGTGGAGTAGTGTCAACTTGTCCCACGCCCATCGACACCGTAGTCCTTTGAAGATGTGAAGAACAAGGTGACATTATTTTGATCCGAAAATCGGATGGGGATAACATGTAAGTTTCAGGAACTCAATTTCTACTTTTTTTTTCGGGTTGTCTTGTCACGTTGTGAATCCTTGAAGAAACTTCACTTCTTAAATAGGTTTTTGATAGTTTGAAGAAAGTCAGTCGGGGAAAAGAGACAGGGATGACACCGGATTTTGATACACTACAGCAAGTAACTCAGATCCGTTTCAGAAAATGGAAAGGTAGAATTCTTCTTCTCAGCTGGAATCCGATCTGAAAAAAAAGCAAGAAACAAGAATCAGATTATATTCAGAATACATACTACTTACTACCACTGGATTTTATGGAAAACACTGTCGCTGTCGAGTGTCGACACATGTAAAAAAAAATTGACAGCCCCGCCGTGCCATCGCGTCTGCCGTTGTACTGCATTACGCGAAGAAGGAAGGAAACAGAAATTCTTGTTTCCAAAAATTTATTCTAAATGCAAATTTAGATTAACATCTTGGATTTTATTTGTTTTCGTTGTCTGTGAATGTAGAGCGAGGTGGAGGAAATTCGGAATTTGAAATTTGAATGGGAATGTGCTGTGTGGCGGCGGTGGCGGCGGCACATGCGAGAAATTGGAAGCGGGATTCAAAATTCAGGTGGAGGTGGTGGAGTGAAAACACTACTAGCTGTCAAATGAAATCAGTGGAAAAATTATTACACAACAAATCGGAGGATTTTACAGTTCGACGCTGGTTGAGGTTTTTAATATTTGCCATGTAATACAAATGTACAAAGCAGCTCCTTCAACGTGTCCGCCCTTTTTAATAACCAAAAACTCTGTTAAGGTTTTTAGAATTACAGCAAGAAATTGTAAATTATTCAACCAGCTCTGGATTCTGCACGACTCATTCATAACGGTTAAATTCATCATACATGGCCATTAAATCCAACATCTTCTCGTATTCTCAATTCATAGATTCACGATTTCCCCAAAAATAATATATTCTGGGCTGCCTAATGTTGCGGAGTAAGCAAAAATACAAGACGTCAAATAAAACCAGTCTCAGAACTACATATACAACGTTTAAATTGGCTAATATTTATGTACAAAATCAATGGATTTAATAGTTCGACCTGGTTGAGTTCTCATTTCTTTGCATACAAAAGTGGTGACATTATTCAGATATTGTTGTTCCTTTAAATTAAATACAACATTCTGATTCTACTGTATTTATTTTCAATTCACAGTCATGATTTTCCAAAAATAAAATAAGTATCCAATATTAGATGTGCCATGTAATATCCGTGCCTTCCGCTCTGATGCCCAACCAGGATACCCACACCTTTCAATTTTGATATATATTACATTCCCCATTTGATCGTCAAACAATTTCTTGGAGTCCAAGTCAAGGATATTTCTGGAATCCATAGGAATGCGCCCACGCCGCGCCGTGCTCTACGAACCTTAAGTATTTTACTTTTTCTCGGATACAATGAATTGGATTGCTTGTCGTGTCGTAGCCGCGGCCGCGTAGGAAGTGGGCGACATTGGAATCTAATCCAAGGATTTCCTACTTTTTGTGCAATGTACGTACGTACGTACCGTGCATTGTAAGAGATGAAAATTCTAGGAGTGGATTGAATCAAATTACGAAGAAGAAGAAATAAAAGTGAACTCCGCTTGACTGGATCCAAGTCGTCGTCCGTTCAACTATTTTGAGAAATAAATACTTTCGTCGAACTAAAGCGCCATGCCTTGTAGAACTCGCGGAGTTCTGCCTTCGTAAGTGGCAGAATTGATTGCTTTTATCTTTTGTTCTGGTGAAAATTGGGCTGAGGATGGATTTACTAAAATCACGGAAGCCATAGCTACAACGTAATACGGTTCGTTCTTACTGTAATTTGTGTAATAGGGAAATTACAAAGCAGTTGGATTCTAACGACCATCCGAATTTCCAGCAAGCACGACAATTTCCAATGCGGGGGCAGAGGCTCGACATTTTGGAATTTTGCACATTTACATTCGCAAATGATGCGACACGACTTTTCGCAGAACAATTTCTGCAAATTACCGATTAATAATTATTTTATTTATCCTAATATAGGTTATTTCCGGAAGGTTCCGCCCGCTCATTGTTGACAACATGAGTTCAGTAGTTTAATGTACGTTAATTATAGAGGTAAGTGCACACGTGTCCAAAATTGTTAGCCGAAATATATAATAAAAATGTTTCAACACGTAAAGCATTAGCATGTGTTGTTGCCAATGTGTGTCAGCCACTCTATAAATCCGAAGCATTATTAATGGGGCGATAAATAATTCAATCCTTATGGTTGGTTTGCTTACCCACTACGTAATATGTTAATCGCTTCTAATGCAAAGAAAAGTAAAAGGAAAGCACACTACAGGCCACAAAACCCGGAGTAAGATAAAACTACTTAACCGAGTGTTCCCTTCAACTTCATCTGTCTCTTTCCATCTTCTTCACTTTCTTTTTTTGTCTACTGAAACTACTGAAAGCTATTTCCAAGTTTTCGCACTTTATTTTTCATGTCTTTTACAGACAAAAAACTACTACACTTCACTCGGGATTCTTAAATGAACTTAAGCTATGTATTTGACGTCATCATTTTTCTCTTATGGTGATGCATGGGTTGGACCTTCTCAAAAAATGGTAAAAATAAATCCTATTCTCTTTCAACTAAATTAAATAGCGTAATTAATTTAAACATGCTAAAACCACATGGCCTCACAAAACTGTATTACATATATACATATGGCCTTGCATAATAAATAATTTGATTGGAAGTTTAACAATAAAATTTACATTTAAAACTTTTACGTCATCATCCGTCCAAAGAGACGACTGTGATGCGAATTTAAAGTAAATCCGCTCTCCAGTCAGCAGTAAATATAATTAAGCAAGAGCGACTTAATTTGAAGACGAAAATAGATTTACTGATTACAAATAGGCGACGACGACAGACAGTAATTATCGCGCCATCCCATTAGGTACCGTTCTATTTTAAAAGGGCTGTATAATTTAACTTTGATTGCAAAAGAGAAGGCTAACCCTTCTGTCAAAAATAAAATCCAGATGCAAAAATTAATTGCAATTCATTCATTTTGCCCATTAATGGGATACTGCGTACGTACACTACGCGGCGACGATGACGACGCCATGCCTAACTGCCACATGTGCATTAAAAATATAGGCAGTCAGGCGGATCCAAAGTTAATTTATTTTAAAGAGTTTATTTCTGTCCTAAGTCTAAATTAAACTTGACCTTCAAAACATTTACTGGAAATGGGTGCGGGTGGGGTGGAAGGGAAATGTGAATAATCACAACAGAATTTGATGTGGTGGAGTGGAACATGGCACAAAGCAAAGGAAGATTACAAGGCACAAGACGACAGCATATTATTCATAGCCATGCTCCAACCCATCACTCTCCTACTTCTCACAAGATTAATTATTTCTGGATGAATCTGCACTCAAATACCATCAAAACACAACACTCAAAATGTGCTGGAATTTTAAATTTGGCCAACTGGCTATGCCATTAAACCATGGAAAAGAGAAGATCCTTGGCGGGTGCACATGCGCAATGAAAAGTTTGAAATGATTTTTATTGGAAAAACTAAAGCAAAAATTTAGCAAAATATTTAAGGATCTTTCGCGGGATCAGATCTATAACCCATGCCATGATCCGCTAGTGGAAATAATTAATTTTGATCGGCTTTAATTCAAGATTTATTAATTCTTGCATTTGCACTAATTCATGCAAAATCATCAAATTTACAGGCTTGATCCGTCATCTCAGAATAGCAAACATGACAAGACAATGAAATGTGATTACTACAAGTTAAATCCGTATAAAAAGTGTACATGAAAAACTGTGCTTATGAAAGAGGAGGTAAGAAAAGGTATTACCTACTTATGGAAACCGCATTGTAATTTCAATGCAAACAAAATCGAATGAGAACAGAGTCGGCGGGTGGGAAAATTTACTTGCTGAGAAAACAAAGGGATTTCAAGATTACCCATTGACGTAGAAGAAGAATAGATGGACTACAATACACGTACCACGTAGGTACTCTTAATTAACTTAATTAATCAGGTTAAAGATTGATATCTTGAGCCTGACACGACACGTCACGTTGCATTAGGGATGGATGTACTGGTAGCTAGTGACGTGAAAAGTCAACTTGTGAACTAAGTGAGAGCTTTTAATTACAGGGAATTCATGTAATTAGAATTGGAATTTGGACGCACGTGTGTGAACTTGTGTATCTCTTGGAATCTGCGATGCACGTTTTTTGTATTTGTACTTTATTTGCCTTCTTACTTTTTAGTCATAGAAATTTACCTTCAATCTAGACATGGTACGGATGTGGGACTGATTGAAATACTGCAATATTTGAAATTGAATTCGAAATAATTAACAAAATTAAATTTGAGTTTTTTTTTCTACAGTAAAAGTCTCCGTATTGAATTTTTACACCCCATTTAAAAATTATTTTATCAGTGGCATTGAGAATTAGAACCAAATGCCAATTTAAACTTTCAAGTTTATTTCTAATGTTGAAAATCCAATGTCGGAAATGTAAGTTAATGTGCTCTCAGTTCCATTAACAAAAACACCAAATATCATCCACATTTCCTGGAACAACATATTGCATTGAATTGGTACAAATCAAAAGTAACGAAAGTGATTAATTTCACCGGAAAATGGTGACTCAATTTAATATTTAGTCAGAGAACCCATAGCAAATACGCAGAGTACCAGCAGAGCCAGAGGCTTCACTTCCGTGTAATTGTCTGCCTAAAAACAAGTTCCATTTGCCAATAATAATGGGTTTTAATGAAGGCGCGTGGGGTTGATTTCCCGTTTAAAGTAATCATTTGAATCATCCAGTTCGTTGTCAATTGTCAGGAACAAGGAATGTAATATTGGTATGTAAATATATTTGATAACACGATACTAATTTATTTTACAACCCACGAGTATATTATTCATCTATTCAACTTATCAATCAATCCTATGTTTCAATTAACCTCTGGTAATTATAGCCTAATGTGTACCAGGTATATAAACATACACTTCAGAATGTATTAATGTCAAGCCACTTCCGCTGTCTAATTATTAGTTGAGTTGGATGAAAGTTGTCGAATTCGGCTATCTGTTTGTCTGTTTTGAATTTCCCACATTTGAAGCCGAATTCCTGTCCTTGCTCTGTTATCGGGCAAATGAAATGGAGCTCTGGTGTGTTTTTGTGCAACTTGAAAACAAGTGATTGTTTATTTCGGATATGATGTGATGATGGGCTCGTTTTACAATCTGCCTACAGCTACACGGTGCGATTTGCGTCAAACCCATTTAAATCCAAACACGTAATTCCTTTCAAGTGCTTTTCTCTTGAATTCCCACGCCGTACTTGAGTGTGTACTAATGTAAATTAATTCTGCGGAAGTAACCTGGGATATCACCCACTGTTTGATAGGCCGACGGATGATGACTATTTACCCACATGAACAAACAAGGGGATTTAATTGACATGAAAACTCAATGACCTGCCCCGTCTGGGCTGATTTTTCCTTGCAAAATGCTAATACTATAATCGCAAATTACAGTTCGCATGTATCAAAATGGAATAAATTGAGTTTTGAGTTCAAATTTTTGCCACGTGGTGCCTTAAATTATTAAAATATTACTACAAATAAAATGTCATGTCATTTTTAGCGTTGGATGGACTCCTGTGTGCCCCCAATTTTATTTCCAATGACATTGGCTTGTGAAAAACATAAGTAGGTATGTGACAGCCAAAGTCGTCGTCAAATAAATAAGGAAAACCGCAAGATTATATCCTGTAGTCCGACCACACAACTCACTACATGAAGTAATCCTTCCCGTCCTCGTGTAAATGTGTAACTGGGTCAAAATTATGCAAATGCATAGCCCACACTCATACAAAAACGATATCAATGGAGTATAGGCCTACTCCTACTACTCCACTGCTCTCCGCCATTATTGAGGGTGGCCCGCCATTTATTTTTTCGAATTGCGAGTCCGGTAGTGGTCAGATTGCCCGAACTAACTTCACCAACGCTAATAATAACAAAACTTAACCGAATCTTACGTAAGCAACCGGAATCCTAAGAATTTGACAGTAGAACTGAATTATTTTTATATTGTACAGCTTCGAGCTCGGTAAGACACAAGGTACGACACAATGAACAACGCGATGCATTGTAAAAGTTGCATGTGATTTGCATATGGCAAGATGAGATTTCGGAGTACGAGTACATGGATAGGAAGTAGGTAGCCGGAAGTCTGTTGTAATATATACCTAAATCATTCAAATGAGGTACATCCACTACGGTACGATTTCAATGTTCAGTTTTAGTATACAGCGAAGCGCAGCCTGGCAATTCAAGATTTTCAGAGCCTTACAAGAATAGGTATCATCAAATCTCAAGCCGGCTACATACAAGTCATATATAGAAAGTTCCGCCTAATATTATTCTAAACGACGTTGTTCCAAGTTGGAATTGAAAAGATTTGATTAAAAAAATCTTGCATACAATACATACACGCAAATTGTTTCAGAAAGAAATAGAGTTCAGTTTGTACTGTACTGATTAAATTGTTCCTCAACTTCCTGAAGCCTGATCTGTAGTTCGAAGATTTTAGTAGCAATTCTTTTCGCATTGTTGAATGGCATCTAAATATAAAACATTAGGTTTTATTGAAAATCTGCCAGAAGTAGCTAACAGTGCAATGCTTGGAATTACACAGAAGTTATACCCTTTAACCTAACCCGCTGCATTTACGTTTAGTACCTGCCTTAATAAATTAATTACATGCATAGTCAGGCATTTAGTTAAAAGTCTAACAAAATTCCCTAGTTTAGCCCGTACCATTTCCTCAAGTTAAATAGTGATAATAAATACAATTTAAAAAGGCTCGAGTGCTAACTATAATTCTAGCCCAGTGAAGTCTGCCCTGTACAATCACTTATCAGTGCAAAGGGATGCGAAATTCCCGTCCCAACCCAGTAGAAATGAGAAAAGCAAATACTAAAGTGTATTTGACGGCTTAAAAAGACATTTTCCACTTAGTATCAATTTCATTTCAAATTAATTTATGTTTATGGATGACGCACCATGCCGTGGCGTGAAGGAAGATGAACATCCTTGGCTCAACTTTTTGACAGACCCTCTTTGGCTGAGGGATGCTAATAAGGAACACTTAGACAAAATCCATTATCAACCAAATTAATTCTGACAGGCAAAATGGATAAGTGGAGG
This sequence comes from Orthonychiurus folsomi, assembly GCA_036851895.1. Lineage (NCBI taxonomy): Eukaryota > Metazoa > Arthropoda > Collembola > Poduromorpha > Onychiuridae > Orthonychiurus > Orthonychiurus folsomi. The sequence goes on along the minus strand of JAAXYW010000757.1, from coordinate 8,650 downwards.
CGGGAATGCCGTCGCGTCGTTGCCGTAAGATAGGATCCTCAAGTAGGAATTCTGGGCAACTACTGCTGTGTTGTGTAATGGCACGTTGGGCCGAGATTTGCGGATTCTCCTAGATTTTTGCAAGGAAACAGAAGGTCGGATGAATGGAGGATTCACAACCATGCAAAATTTTCATGCTGTGCTATGCCATGGCATGTTACGCCGTAGGGAAATCATACCTCAAGCCTCGTGCCGTGCCTATGCCACGTACACTATTGACAAATACAACTTAATTAAAAGCTAAATTTAGCCACAATATTCCTCCCGTCATCCTTCACTACTATCAATGGATTCCATGACCAGAATTAAACAAGTTTTGATTTGATTTGTGGTTACGCTGGTAGTAGTACGTCTAGCGTTTCATGGTTTGTTAATTGTGTTATGTAAATTGACAATCAAATTTTGATCATGTCCAGCAAAAAGCGTAGGGTGATTTTCTACATTCGGTATTAAGTTGTATTTAATTTTATGTACCAGAAGCTATATATCCGAATCAAAGGAGTAGTTCAGAATTTAAGAAATTCGGTGACAAACAATACCCACTTAACTGCACTAGAATTCGACGACTTTTAACTTATGATAATAAAATCAATTTAAAGTCTTTCCAATTAGAGTTTGGATTTGGCTCTGGGTTAGTTCTGGAAGTAAGTGAATAAAAACGAGAAACCCAATTTTACGAAATACAAAAGACATCATTTCACCGACCGCCATTATTTCTACAAAAACTCAATCAGTCAAATCAACATTGTTAAAAGTCCTCAATTCTGTGGGTATTCAGTACAAAAGACGCGGACCATTGGATATTGCATTGTAGTGCCCAGTCCATATCCCTCCGGTCTCTAGTTAACTTCGCGTCTATTTATTTTAGAACTGCCCACTGAGATTTGAAAGCGGGTCACTACATAATACAGTACAATACAATGCGTTCCTCCTGGACTTCGGGCCGTGCCATGCCGCAGTTTCAACACGCCACGACTTGAATTGTGTTCCTAACTATTGACATGGAACGATGGACGGGAACTTAAGTGAAAGTGAATATAAAATTTTGATGAGTTGGATTCGGACTTCGACTGCACTTTCCATCGCATGTACTGTACATATGCCCCTTGGCATGGAATTTGTAAGCATTCTACTCTGGAATACGCTAGAATGGGAATTCAGTTCAGGCCCGCCAACCTCAGGCGACGAAATAGAAATTGTTTACCACTTCATCTCGGGGACTGGACAATTCAGGGATTGGGAATTCGAACACAATCAAAATATTAAAACTGGACAATAGGTTAAATCCCAGACTACATTGTGCACTACATTTGTGGCAAAACCCGCATATAGGTACGACGCCACAATAAAATTTTAAAAACTAAATCCTGGTCAAATTCATTTCGCAAGGTTTGAATCCTGAATCAACTCATATGATAATTCCATACGGAACATTTAAAGTGTACGATTCTATTCACCAAACGGTCAAATCCAGATTTTAAAAACAAAACAAGTCAGGTAGGTAAAACCACAACGAACCAATAATGCTATGGCCAGGAATTGACTTGCTGGGTTGGGTACCAAAAGCAAAACAAAAGGGCAACTATTCCACTACGTTGCAGATTTCACAAAGCAAAGATTCACATTTTCACATGGTTTTCTAACAACATCATTTTCCGAGCCCCAATTTATGTTAGCCTATAAATTAAAAGTAAATCACTTGTTCCCAATGCTAAATAAAAACACTGTCATTGCATACCAAAACCAAACGGATGCGCAATGCGCATGGCCAAATTGCTTGTACATTTAGAGCATTTGCATTTTTACGCCTCCAAAAATATAAACAATTCCTCTGAAGTCGATTCACAACGAATGGGAACTTGATTTCCACGAAATAAACCCTCATTTGAATATAAATATTGTTCAAATTGAATGTTTTTCGCGATTCGCTGATTTAAGTTTGTATTTCTGAAAAGTTTGTGGGAAACGACAGGACAGGAAAGTCAAAATTCAAATCCACAACTTAAGGACTTATCCCTACTCAGGGAAGTGATAATCCGGCCACTCACCTAATCATGAATTTCCCAAGTGATGCACGAATACAAACGATTCATTGCCTTTTGCGTTGACTTTTGAGTCCGGACTCGCACTCCTCAATACTTAAAACGTGTGTGTATCTAATATGTGGGTGCACCGCCGCACACACAGTAGGGTGTCGCTCCTTCGTCAACTCCCTTCGTCTCAAAGAAAAATAAAGTAAAGTGGTTTGCTGGGGATGGGATGAGAAGATGTGGCAGTTTATTTATGTATCTTCCCTCCTGTTATTTTTGACTTACTCGCTGATAAAAAAAATCACAGGCTTTTCACGTAATGTACGTAACGTACCTCCCTTCCCCTTCATCCACGATATTACACAATATCAAATCCGTACAAAAAAAGTCTTAAGTAAAATGTCAAATCTCAGCTCCGGGCGATTGCGATTTGTAATTGTTGTCCGCCTTACATGATGTCCGTCCCCCACTTGACACTTATAGATTTGAAAAATAAACAACACAACACAACCCGAGTTTTGATTCACAAAATAATTTTCTTCGTAATTTGGAATTGACGCTGCACAACGTACATTACGTACGTACACTTCCCTATCGTCGCAATTAGCAACTAAACTAAAATGTGTAGCAGCTAAATAAGTACGTACGTAAGCACATATACCTTATACACGATCTCCAGCCTAACTGACTGAGGTTCACGTACGAAGGACATTTATTTTGACTCAGGCTTTATCTCCTTCACAGTCAGGGGCGCCGAGCCGCACTTTTAGTTAACTTAACTTATAATGTACACAGGGCGAAGTGGGGATGTATGTGACTCTGCCATGCCTATTCTTACGACTCTTACATCGTCGTCGTCGTCGGACGTAATGTATTCATTCATATCACATTCACATTTTCATTATTATTCCGTCCGCCCCGTCCCGTCGTCGTTTCAGGGAAAATGACAACACGAGGGGCTCGTTGGGTGCAACACAAGGGAAGGGGGTTGGTGTTCTTCGTCAAATAAATATTCTGAATTACAACACACACGACGGCACAACAATTTCAAATTCTAGATCTCAAAGAGATTACTCTACGGGGTGGTGCGGTGTAGTACGATTTACAAATGAGGATATATGATTCTATTGAATTTCCTTTGGTGTGTTTTTTTTCTCGTTCAGAAATCCGACAGAGTCGTCGAAGACGGGAGCCAGCCGCCGTGCCGTGCCGTGCCGTTCGGAATGCAACAAGTTGTTTTCGACTCAAAAGTTTTTCGCAAAATCCCTATGTATGTACGTACGTCGTCCAAGGAAGCCGTTGGTTGACTGACTGGGTATGTCTGATCCTCTGCAAAATGGAAAGAGGAACTGAGGCAGAGGAGAGGAAAACACTGGCATGGCATGGCATCGCCTGCAAATGAAATCCTCGAACGGACGAGGCGGGCAAATGGGAAACGCGACGCGAACGCGAAAAATTTTGAGCCAAACCAAACCAAGCTTGGGCCTGGGCCCGGACACCCACCCACTACGTACCGCTGCTGTGTGGAGTGTCATAATGCACTGGATACCGCATGGGGTATTAACGGGGAAGGATTATTTTTGACACCTTGTACTGTGTCCTGTGAAGAGGACTGGTGGATTAAATCTCAATCCATCTGGATTAATTAAATGGTAATAATAACCGGGCGGATGTTGTACAAAGAAAAAGAATGGGTCACTTTGCATTAGAAGCAATGCATTCTGGTTCTGGTTTATTTTATTAAGGTCATCACAAGCATAACTTTCACAATATGACAGGCACATTGATATATCCGAAAGTGCCCACAATTAAGACCATGGGCGGTTCGGTGCAGTGAAATCCAGGAATAAATTAAATCGTAATGCGAAATTGATATCAAGAAATGCAGAAATCTGTGTAGTAATTGCAAGCTGCAGTGATGATCTTTTGATCTAATAATACGTCCTACTGGAATTGACAAGTTGTTTTAAAATGCAATAAATTCTGTAGAGTAGAAAAGCGCCACTCCACCACCGGTTTGAGATTGTGATAAAAGTAAAATTTTGGTAGAGAAATGTGAGAAAGTAATAAATCTCATCATTTTGGAACTACCTAAACGATAGTTCTACGAAGTAAAGAAATAATAAACTGGCCGGAATTTAACTTTCAAAAATCTAAAAGTCCCTATATTTGAAACAAAAACCTAAAAATAGACCAATGTTCGCTCTCGTAGTTCGTTTCAAATGTGAAAGAAATGTTTAGGACTAGCATGCGGGGGTGGACAGGAAAAGTTGCCCGCTTATTACAAATTTCTAAGGTACTCATTTCCGGAAAAGAAAATATATTGTTCCGTACTGCAATGTCGTGTGGGCGTATTTGCTTGTGTTATTTTTTTAGCCGTATTTACCTTACATTCCTTCATTTCTTCAAGCGAAATATTATTTATTGTTTTGTAGAATGTCAAGCCGCCGGGTCGGATAAGCAGGGATGAAATCAAATTTTGTACATTTCAGAAAGCTCAAAGGTGAAGTCGAAACAGGAATTTTACATTAAATTGATAGAAAGTTCCTGCAATTATTCCAGTATTTGTCAAAACACATTGACTTCACTAATTTTATTCTAATATTTTTTCAGCCTGGGTGTTTCTTCATTTACAAGCGGCATTGCTGGCTTTAAACGGAATCGTGACAGTAAATTTCCAAATGTTGCTGAAAGATGTATCGTAGAATTTCAAAAAAATTAGAACCAACCTTGACTATTTCCTAACTTGAATTCCAAATTGTAAAAATATTTATAAACATATTTTCAAAAGATTGAAACAGCTTTTGTTTTGTCAGTCCTTTCATATGCGCCGCATTATAAATTCTTATCCATGAAATCTTCCAACAATGACAATCGGATCGGGTCGCAATGAAAATCCCCACCAAACTTAAATTCAGAAAGAAAATATTGGATTTGCTTTCTTTTCGCAGTCAACAGGCCCAGCCCTGGGCTGTGGCACTTCACGCAAAAACTAGAGCGCCGCATTTCCTGGTTGCCAATTCGGGAAATGCCTTTGATGAAATGTATTAGATGTCTGACAGGAGGATTGACTGAAGTGGTAGGAGGATCCTGGAGATTGAAGGAAGACTTTTGAAATGACGATTTCCTTGTATGTAGTCGTAGTGGTCGTCTGTTTTGGAATTCCATGCCATTCACTCTTCAGAAGGATTTCAAACTTCTTCCTCAATTCCATCCCTCCTCCATCACAGAGGCAGCATCTCCTTCACTCAATTCCGATCCCAGTTCCTTTTCCTTGTGATGCCTTTCCTGCCCCCGTGAATTGGGATCAATACCAGAAATATAGTTAATTATATTGGATGAGATCCGGACCTGGTGGATTTTTACACTGAGTTTTTGATTCAGTGAGATTCGGATTAAAAAGTAATGCGTAGCAGCAGTTTCATTATTAGGAGTTGTTTATAAGAGTTGTTCTGGTATTGGCATTGGCTGGCAGGAAATATTGGAGTTTAATGAAATTGTGGAATCCAATTCTGGTGTATTTTGAATCTCTGCCCAGTTTGCACGCTCTAAATTGTCAATGTCAATAACACTTGAGGCCATCTGCTAAGAGTACTCCGATCTGCATATAAATATAGTATAGCTCAGAGCTGAAGTCGAAACAAGAATTTTACATTAAATTTACGTATAGTTCTAGATCTCATAAACTGACACATTAACACACGCCTTTATGTTAATAAAATTATTTTTTCTAGTGGCAGTGTAGTAATCAGCATTAAAATTACGATTTTTATTCAAGGTATAGTGATCTCTAATTTTGGCACTGAGTCCTAAAGAAATAATAGTCCACTTAAAAAACCTTGCATTGGTATACTGTCACGGCTTCGGCAAACACTAATTACAAATTAGCATCAAGCAATTTCAAACTGAGCAGTCAATTATCCTCTTACGAATTTGGAATTACTAATTGGCATTCAGATGTAAAATTGCATGTTACGACAAAAGGTTATTGGACTATCTGTAAAAGTTGTCGATGGCAAATTAAACAAACACTGTTGTTGTTAGAATTTATGTTTGCAAAAATCCATACACTTCCGCAACTCTTGCAAAATCTATGTAATTGCGTGGGAGTTTTCTCGTGCCGTGCGTCCCTTACATTTTCAACATTTAATTGCAGAACCAATCATTCACAAACTAGTTCAATTTCATCAATTCATAAAATAATTAAACAGTTAGCCTTACCCACAACATTATTGGGTTCATGGGTTCTGACATTTATTAGCGTTTACTCAACCAATGCATGTAATGTATTTTCCCCCACGTAAATTGCAATGCAATGTATTCAATAAAAGTTCGGTTTACTAATTAATCCTCCCACATAATTCAATCCTTTTAAGACTGAGGCGGTTGGCACCCAGTTGGCATTTGGCATTGGCTGGCGTGGATTCGCATTGCAAATCTTGCGTAGGTCGCGTCGTCGTCATCGTCGTCGTGTGCGGCTTTACTTCGTTCGCGGCCGCGGCCGCCCGTTCCGTGTGTGTGTGCAGTGAAAGCACTTAACGCCAATTTGACGACCACAATGGCCATTACCCAATTATGGTTTCCCCCTCCCTCCCGATTCAATTATCTGGAAGAGTCAAGTCAGGAGTCCTTGAAACCGAATCATTTGTGGCCCGGGAATTGAAATGACGGAACGGAGTTAATAGCCAAATGAAACTGAGGACTCGACTGTAGCGTAGGCGGGAACAGGACTTTTTCAGGATTTTTCCTCTTACGATTATTTTTACGATTTACTACATAAGGAAATTCTAGATTTTCTCATTGTGTATGCATTCAAAAATTGAATTTTTATAGACCAAACCACGCGCCACTCGCGCCATGCATGGTCCACGTTGCGCTGTGCTGGATTAATTTAAACCGGAAAATTAGGACACGAGCACCACGCATGCGTGCGTGCGTCGTTCATCATAGAATTAAGTGGAGCGGATTTGATTGAGTGAAAAGTCCTTCAGATGAGAGTAATTAATTTCTGGTCGAGAGATGAAAAGAATCCAAAGTCAATACGTGTTTAATTACAGGCACCGCACCGCACCGTGCCACAATATCACGGCATTGGAACCCAGGGTGGCGTGTGTAGCCCCGGGTTGTTTGAATTTGTTTGCTTGATTTTCTCTTTGCATGGCGCCGGCGGCCGCCGGGTCTACCAACGAAGGATGACGGCAATGAAGAACCTGGAGACTCAAAACTACAAAGGAACGAGGGACGGAACTCATCAAACGTCAAAAGCGTGCGGATGGATTGGGATGTCATTAAATTTTGTTTGTGGCTCCAACTTCCGTATACAGGGTGTTTCTGAATTAGCGTTCACATTTTGAACTCCCAAGATTTGAAGTGACATAAATCAAGAACTAGAAATCATATAGACTTGGTTCAACCTCGCACCGTGCCACAATATCACGGCATTGGAACCCAGGGTGGCGTGTGTAGCCCCGGGTTGTTTGAATTTGTTTGCTTGATTTTCTCTTTGCATGGCGCCGCGCCGGCCGCCGGGTCTACCAACGAAGGATGACGGCAATGAAGAACATCTGGAGACTCAAAACTACAAAGGAACGAACGAGGGACGGAACTCATCAAATGCCAAAAGCGTGCGGATGGATTGGGATGTCATTAAATTTTGTTTGTGGCTCCAACTTCCGTATATATTAAATAGTTTGAAGTGACGGGACACAGTATTTACGGTGGCTCGCCCCCATTCTTCTCTCCCAAATCCAAAGTAGGTGGATTTGATTTACTAAAACGTGTTACACAGCGTAGCCCGTTTTTGTTTTTGATTTGAACGCCGGAAGATAAAAACATTATTAATTATTTTATCAGCACTGCTAACAAAGTTAAATTTGCTGTTAATGCTGTTAAAATTTAGTTTTCTAACAGCTCCGCCTATACCAGTATAGAATTATATAATCTGATGTAATTTCAAATGTAGCTACCAGAAAGTTAACCAATAAACACGTTCTTTAAGAATCCGTGCGTATTGCAGTGTTTTCAAGTTTGAATAAAGTAGGACTTTAATAACTGCCATCCAGAAAATTAAAATTACGGAGCTAGATAACTTTATTTAGTATAGGGTGTTCTGTGCAGGCGAAGGCACATAAAATAACCGCTTAATTCAAATAAGTTAGGACCAAGACCAAATCCGATAAAGTAGAAAATATTTTTATTTTTACACATTGGCTGTCAAAACCTTGGATTTGTCCACTTCGTGCGTTCATGCGCAACTTCATACAAAAAAGGCAGCAAAAACAAAGCGGCGACGGACTGCGTGCGTGTCGCCGTAGATGTGTGATTAAGTAATTAAATATGGAAGGAAAATGTGGGGTGTAGAATGGAAGAAAATTTTGAGTGAAAGCAGGTGGCAGAGTTGAACGCACAAATCTGTTGTTCGGAACCTTAATGACCAAAATTTCTTTGCAAACCGCCTTCCTGAGGAAATGACGACTGCACTTGGCGTCTTTCTTCGCCTCAACTCAACCAAGTTCCGACTAAAAACTTTATTTCATCTTCTAATGACGGTGACTCTGTGACAACTCATAATTCCAAGTGAT
>JAAXYW010000756.1:0-30011 GCA_036851895.1 Orthonychiurus folsomi | reverse complement strand
AAATTGTGCTACCATTTTATTATAAATTCAAAATCCCAAACTAAAATAAGCCTTTCTTACAAAGATCAAAGCAACCGCTGCTGCGCTGTGTAGCTGTGTTCTGTGTGTGTGTGTGGCACATCCGCACATCCAAATATGTTTATGCATTTGCACGTCCGCGCACCTAATTTGTGACAGGACTTCTAATCCCTTTCGCCAAGTTGGAATATTGAGCTGCATTTGAAGAGTTAAGAGTTAGAATGAATTCCAAATCTTGCTTAATGGATCTAATGCATATTAAATTCGCATGCATACAGCAGTAGCATAGAGGAAGTGGCAATGCGACTTGCATTTGCATTAATAAAAATGAATATTTGCTGCTACGCGTTTTTGGCGGTTTGACTTGACGTCTAAAGAATTAGACCTTCGTCTTTATAATACGTAAGTTATAACACAACCTGAAGTCGGAATTTATTAATGTAGCAAAATAGGAAACATATTCCAAATGGAGCATCATATAAATTGCCGATTATTATTATTAGTGAGCATTTCAAGTTCAATACCTCCAGTGCAACATACTCTTAGCATTTTCCTTGGTAAAAATAATTCCGATTTAATTTCACCGCTTCGTTGAAAAAATATTTCAAGTGGAAAAATGTTAACCAAAATTTTCATATTAAATTTTGTTGGGTCTATTTCCATGGGTAAGAAAAATTTTGAATATTTGCGCTTGGGAAGTTCGTACTTTAATTTTCTTAGATATTGCCATTCAAATTTAGCCATCGCAGCCACACGGCCTGCAAACACTTCCATTACAACTGCGCCTCCAGTAAAATGTGCGTTGCTTGAGGAAATGGTGCTGAATACAACGGATATCTATGGATTTGAGGATCGTCGTGATCGTTTAGCTGGAGGGGCAGTAATTGTGGCTGCACTAACAAATATGGGCAATGACTTTTCCGCCATCAATAGAAACATTACCGAGGAATATCGACAGCTTTTCGGGGATTTAGGATGGTCCACAGCTTCCGGGCTAGATGCTGGTGAGTAAAGTTGTTTTATTATGCTTCTGTGTATTCCATCACTTCAATTTTTTTTAAACGACGGATTGTTGAAGATTCGTGGGATGTCGACGTCCCTGCCTCATCTCCTGGGTTTATACGAGGAAGGGTTGCTGGGAAAAGGGTTACAATTTCCCGTCCAAAGCGAAGTCCATCCATCACGCCCGAAGTTGAATTAATTCGACTTGCCAGTAACTCCTCAGCAGCAGTTCGTTGGATTGGTGGTCCAGTCGAATATGATTACGACACAGCATTGGTAGACCAACTATTAATAATTCGGATATTGAGGGGTACATCGTCTTCAAGTTTAAGCTCACTCTCAGTCGAGCTGGAAAGAGAATTCAACTTTAAGTATGGCGGCGTATGGATGTCCATCGTATCAACTTCACCTGCCGCATTTACTTTTCGCAAGCCCGCAGGAATTTACTTTGCAAAAATACTGGCAATAGAATTTGGCCCACTGTCAATATTTATGAATAATATTGCTAGCCTGGGACCATTTTGTCCGACAATGTCTCCTGGTTCTACTGCCTGGCCATGGACGTCTGGAACAAATACCGGGACAACTGGAACTACCCCAACCACTACTCTAGATCCGTTACCGTCATCAAACCACCCGACTGCGACTGGGTCTATACCTATAGGTGATGTTCCAACTTGTGCTCCCCAGGTATTTTTGTATTTTTCTCGCTATAGACCGATTTTTGGATTTTTAAAATATTTAAAACGATCAATTCGTAGGTTTCCGATTTTGAGGTAATTTCACGGGCAGCAGCTGCTGCTAATCGCAACACATCTGAAATCATTTACCATGGTGGTACAAATAAGGCTGCTGGATTTCGGATGAATTCCTTGGACTACAACGGAGACCTAGCCACTGCTGTATTCACGAAGGCAATTACGAAAGTGTTAAACAATAGCTATAATGCTCCGGCCCCAACGTTACTTACATTCAAAGATGTTGCAGCTGCAGTAAAGAACGCGGTTGATGGCCTCATGGCAAGAAATAGTTATGTGCATAGAAATTATATTGTCGGTCGTGAAAATATCATTAGTCAGGGGTTTATTTACGCCCCAACGATTTATGCATATTCCATTCGATTTGGCGAGTTGTACATTACATGGTGGGTTGCCTCGTTAAATGATCCACCCAGTTCACCAACAACAACACCACCACCAACAACAACACCGACAACAACAACACCAACAACAACAACAACACCAACAACAACAACAACAACAACACCAACAACAACAACACCAACACCAACAACAACACCAACACCAACAACAACACCAACACCACCAACAACAACAACGCCAGCATGAGGTTTTGACTCTTTTTCAACGCTTCAGTAATATTCATTTCAGAAATCATGTCAAACGTAAAATTTAGAAGTAAAGAAGAAGCGAAATTTATTTGTAGTAGATGCAGCATGAAATACAAATTAAGGAATTTAAGTTGGCGTGTATTTTTTATTCATTACTACAACACGTGATTCAAATGTACGAGGCACAAATTTTGACTAACAATTACATTCAATCAATGGCAAAGCACACAAACAAAACTGTTATAATCCCATACCTTGCTGAAAAGCAGAGAAATATAGGTATTCTGTCTATCAATCCTTAATCCTCAGACTGAGTCGTGAAAGGATTATAAATAATTTACAATCTGACATTTTTGCTGACATTAGCTGGGCTGAAGGTTATTAGTGATAGCCATGTTGCAGGCTGCCCGCGCCCGCTGCCATAAAACTGATTAAACGTGCACACCCAGCAATTAGCATTTAATGTTTACAAATCAAATTAAATCCTTTTATTAGGCATTATGAATTCTGTTTTTATTATGCTGAACTGAGGGAAATTTTTCCAAATGAAATGTAAAGAATAGAAAGAATACGTACCAGAGAGCAGAGGAACGAGCGAGCGCCCAGTGCCGCTTCGGTTATACAAGCCTGACAAATCGGTAATTATTTTATGGTTTTGGTGGCTTTAAATTGCGCATCATACGCACACGTGGACACACACAGCATGGCCTAACTGCGAAAGGTAAAATATATTACTGAAAACGTAATTTCCGGTATTCTTAAATTCACTTTATGAACAGGAAAAGCCTGCAAATTTCATTGAAGATGTGAACCAAACTTTGAATATGAATAATGCAAATCATATAGACTACCTTGCGAAAATCCTCCTGCTCGGTGAATCCGGAGTAGGGAAAAGTAATTTGCTCTCCAGATTCTCCCGCAATGAGTTCCATTCCAATCAAATGCCAACGATCGGGATTGATTTTGGGACGACGACACAACGTCAACCTGATGGGCGAGTAATTAAAGCACAATTATGGGACACAGCAGGTAACAATATTTTCTTTCAAGTAATTTAATATTGGCAAACATTAGTGAGTGTACTAACGTGTAAATTGTAAATCAAGGCCAAGAAAGATTCCGGGCAATTACTCCTGCCTACTACCGCGGAGCAGCAGGCGTTCTTCTCGTCTACGACATAACTAATTTGAAAACATTTCAAAATTTGAATGGATGGTTGTACAGTTTGAGGGAACGAGCAAATGAGGACATTGTGATTCTCCTAGTTGGAAATAAATGTGACAAGGAGGAATCCAGGGAAGTCTCAACTGAAGCCGCACAGGATTTTGCTGAACAAAATGGGCTTTTATTCATTGAAACTTCTGCTCTGGACTCAACGAATGTGAGTCTGGCATTTCGTGGTTTAGTTACTGAAATTTATCTTTCTTCCCTCCGGGATAATCATAATAGTCAATTGGAATACGTCAGCCAGGATCCTACAATTAATCTACAGAGCAAAAGGAGCCGGGTTTGTTGTGCAATTGTTTGAAATCTGAGTAAAAATGATGTTTTTATTTTAAGAACTTCAATTTGTTTTAATTCTCTAACAATTTTGAATAGTTGAAAATAAATTTCGCGGTAAAATAATTTAATCAAAATATACCAGCTGTTCTTAAAAATTTCAAGGAATGCCATTGCTGCATGGCCATGATGGGCATAAATGGCAACTGTTCTGGATAGATTCAGATTCAGATTCAGATTCAAAAGCTTTATTTATTGCTCAGTGTCGTAAGAGTTAACTTTACACGTTGGTGCATGCATATAACAGGCGCACGGCTAAAAAATGCTTAATGTGGGGATCATTGCTGAATAATAGTTTGATTGAATTGCTAAATGAAAAATGGAACACAATATTTCAATCTGAAGTAGTTAAATGTTCGCTGTGTCGAATATTTTGCGAATTATTCCTTTGCTGTACGCTCTCCCCAATTAGCAAGACAAATTGCGATTTTCCTTGCCAACCGAAATTGACAACTCTGTTTCGCTCGACAACTTTCCATTCTACAAATGATATAATGTCAATAAGTTTATTACAAAGTTGTGATAAGTAGGACATTGGGACAGGCACTATATTTGTCGGGGCTCTAAACGTGTTTCTAAATTTTCATACCAATATATATATATTGCTCTTGGTCGACCCGACCACACATCCATCAACATAGGGAATTTAAACTGTGGTCGCCCCAAGAAAAAGGTGGATGCGTCAACATCGGTCAATGAAATACCAAACAGAGATTCTCCAGGGGGTGTGTACGACGCTGCTCCAAACAATGTACCCGTACCCATTGCCTCTCCGACGCGTATAGATGACAAAACTGCTCCAGAGCCCTCTCCCAGGCGTCCGCCAGACAAAGCTGATCCAGAGCCTTCTCCGAGTCGTCCGCCAGACAAAGCTGATCCAGAGCCTTCTCCAAGACGTCCGCCAGATAATGCTGCTCCAGAACCTTCTCCAAGGCGTACGTCGGATAAAGCTGCTCCAAAGTCTTCTCCAAGACGTGCGTCCGACAAAGCTGCTCCAGCGCCTTCACCGAGACGTGTGTCCGACAAAGCTGATCCAGAGCCTTCTCCAAGACGTCCGCCAGATAAAGCTGCTCCAGAACCTTCTCCAAGGCGTGCGTCGGATAAAGCTGCTCCAGAGTCTTCTCCAAGACGTACGTCCGACAAAGCTGCTCCAGAGTCTTCTCCAAGGCGTGTGTCAGACAAAACTTCGCCAGAGGATGTGCCAAAAGATTCTCCTAGGCGTGTGTCCGATAACGTTGCTCCAGCTGCTTCTCCGAGGCGTGTGTCTGATAATACGGCTTCAGAGCCTTCCCCAAGGCGGGTGTCTGATAACACTACTTCAGATCCTTCCCCAAGGCGTGTGTCCGATAACGTTGATCCAGCTGGTTCTCCTAGGCGCGTGTCCGATAATGCTGGTTCAGAGTCTTCCTCAAGGCGTGTGTCCGATAATGCAGCGTCAGAGCCTTCTCCTAGGCGCGTGTCCGATAATGCTGCTTCGGAGCCTTCCCCACGCCGTGTGTCCGACAATGTTGCTGCTGAGCCTTCTCCGAGACGTGTGTCCGACAAAACCGCTGCAGAGAGTGGTCAAGAAGCTTCTCCCAGACGTGTGTCCAATAATCAGCAGCCCGAAGCTTAGACTACTGCTGCACCAGATTTTGCCGGCTTTTGTAGCAAACGGCTCTGCTATCTAACCCCATATTCAATGCCAGATGGTTCCAAATCTCTGCCATACATATTAATATTCTATACATTGTAAGATTCTTTGAAAGACCTGAATCTCCGCTGAACTTGTCCGACTGTACATATTTTTTTACGGCGTAAATGAAAAATTAAAATTTTTATATTCAATTTTCAAAGTGGACAAATCTCCCGTGTAAAATTTTTTGAGAATTTATACTGCAAGTTCCGTCCCAACCAACAATTTGAGATTTTCGTAGCCAACGGAGACCAACGTTTTGTTCAACACCATTGAACTCCACAAGTAACTAGCAAAAAATTCAATCCGTTGGAGCTATTTAAATGTGTTTCTAAATTTTCACACCAATATAGTTAACCCTTGGATGTGTATTAAACTCCAATTTGTTTTAGCCGGCGGATCACACATCCAGCACCATAGGGAATTTAAACTGTAATCGTGCCCCCAAGAAAGGGGAAAGTCCAACAACATCGGAGAGTGAAATACGCCAGAAAGCCTATAAAGTTCCAGACAATGACTCCAATACTCCAATAAGACGTGTGCATGGATCCGAGGACGTACGACAAGCTTCACCTGCTACTTCGAGACGTGAGTCCGACAAAGCCGTAGGGGGTGATGCTTCTCCGAGACGTGCGTCCGACAAAACTGCTCCAGAAGGATCTCCCGGTGCTTCTCCAAGACGTACGTCTGACAAGGATGTCTCCAGAAAAAGCACCAGATGCTTCCCCAAGACGTACATCTGATAAGGATACTCCAGAAGCAGCACCAGATGCTTCCCCAAGACGTACGTCTGACAAGGATGCTCCAGAGATTGCGCCAGCCGTCGCCGATGCTTCACCAAAACGTGTCCGATAAACTCAAGGTCGAAGCTGAATCTACTGCATCCAGCCTAATATTGTAGTATAGTATTCACTCCATATATCATGTGGACCAAAATAATCCCTTTGTCATGCCATATATATATTATGTATGTTATTGCATACACTCAAAGATTCAATCAAAGATCCGAATCCTCCTTATACCTACCTGATCGGTAGCACGTACTCTCTTGCGATGTAAATAAACAATAATTTTTTAACAATTTTTAATTTGGTGCTTTATTCGCCTAGTGCATGCATAGCATACACACCACACCTTAGCCTTAAAATAGGTAATTAACGTAACCTTTTAATCGTAAGCCGTAGCCGTGACACATGTTATCATTAACTATTGAAATAAATTTAATACTTGGGTTAATAGCCAATTTAAGACATGACTGCTTTAATTTTTGATTGTGTTTTTTTAATTTTGTTTATAATGCCATTCCTGTAAGATTTATGCTGAGTTATGATGTGGTACTAGTACACAGTGAGTCAGTCCAGGAAACAAGTTGTCTGAGTTGTTTATCTTTGGAGGCACAACTGAAATAACCTTTTCACCTTTTGATCGGACTGATTTTCTGATACTTGGAAAAGCAAATGGAGTTTCTCAGTGTTAGGGGTCGTGGCTGAGAATGAGCTGGAGAAGTTGACTTTAGCGACACGAGCATTGTGCTTTCGTGCAGGTGCAGGGTACTGAATTTAATGAATCAACACATTTCCACAAACGACTTGACGCGACATTTACTTCCTGATATCTTGAATACTGGTAATGGTGTCAAACTAACTTTACTTGAACTCTATCTGAATTTCTGGCAGCCAACAGCATAATTTTAAAGGTAACAAAATTTATCATCATAAATGTTTTCAGAACATAATGTACATTTTCTTCACATTGAAATGCCATTTGAGATTTCCCTTGCCAACACAACATGTGGTCGACATCATTCAGTTCACAAATACATTTTGGTAATAAATTTTTGTTCACAAATTGGTGGCACTACTAGGGAAATTCAGGGCGGGGTCTGGGCTGCTAACTGTATTTAAATCTCTACACCATTATATTTTACCATCGGGTGTATTAAATTCCAATTGATCTTGTATCACATATTAACCGCATCCATCATTGGGAATTTAAATTGCAGACGATCCCCAAAGAAAGGGGAGGATCGATCAACATCCACGAGTGGAATGGATTCTCGAGGTGGGACTGAGGTCTCAGGGTGCTTACCAAGAACTGCTATTCCGAAGAATTATGTTTTGAGTCTCAAACCTGACTTGAAAAAGTTTACTTTTGAGGGGCAGGAATCTATCCAAGTGAAGGTGAATTATTGCATTATTTATTGCGTTTTATTTCGAAAGATATTTCATTTCATTTTAAGCGTGTGGCACTACGCGTATATTTTGACTTAAATTTCAATTTTAATACTTCATTTTTGAACGTAACTATTACAATTTACAAGGCCTTTTTCATTTTCCTTCAGATCACAAAAGAGTCTCCTGTAATCCTCTTGAATGCAGCGGAACTAACGGTGAATGAAGTAGAATGGGAGGACGGATCATCTAAAAATAAGACCCAAAAGGCCAAGTCCTTTGTTCTGGATGAAGAAGAAGAGATTTTGAAAATTAATTTTGAACCCGCCCTCCGAGTTGGAGACGGAGCACTTAAGATTAAATTTGTGGGCACTTTAAATGATGAAATGAAGGGATTTTATCGTTCCAAATATAAGGGACCAAAAGGAGAGGAGCGATACAGCGCCGTGACTCAATTTGAATCCACGGATGCCCGTCGCTGCTTTCCTTGCTGGGATGAACCAGCCATGAAGGCAACATTTGATGCAACTCTGATAGTTCCCAAAGACCTAGTAGCACTCTCAAATATGGTAACCACTATTATTACTAGACTAATGTATTGCAACGTTTAATTGTAATTTACTGATTAGCCCGTGAAGAGTACTACTCCTTATAAGGCTGACCCAACCCTTCAAGTAGTTCAATTTAACACAACTCCGGTCATGTCATCATATCTCCTGGCTTTCTGTGTTGGTGAATACGATTATGTGGAGGATAGATCATCCGATGGAGTTTTGTGTCGAGTTTATACATTAGTTGGGAAGAAGGAAGAAGGGCGATTTGCATTGGACATTACGAAGAGGGTCCTGCCCTACTACAAGGATTATTTTGGCATTGCCTACCCCTTGCCAAAGTTGGATCTTATTGCTATTGCCGATTTTAGCTCAGGTATGCGGTAAACCGTTCTGTCAGCTAATTTCTGTATGAAACATCTATTAATGATAATGGTAAAAGGTGCTATGGAGAACTGGGGCTTGATCACGTATCGGGAAGCTTGCCTTCTGGTGGACAAAAATGAATCCACTGCTGCCCACAAACAACAGGTAGCTCTAACTGTCGGGTAAGAAAAAATATCTTCACATGTTGGACTTAAACTTGACTACATCCTCATGATTATATTATCTTTAGCCATGAGATTGCTCATCAATGGTTTGGCAATCTGGTAAGTACATTATTTACAAAGAACTAAAAATAATATTAAAACGCCGCTGTTGCTGTTATCCAAATTTTATGCTTTTTACAGGTGACAATGAAGTGGTGGTAAGTGATGGGAAAATTGGATTTTCTTTCGCATTTGAATTTACGTAGTGTTCGTTTTTTAGGACCCACTTATGGCTGAATGAGGGCTACGCTTCATTTGTCGAAAGCATGTGTGTGGATCACTTGTTCCCTGAATACGACGTGAGTGTATTCACCTCCTCGATTAGGATTTCTTTTTAAAGCGAGCAATAAATAATATGGTAAATGGTAATGTCTTTTCAGATTTGGACACAGTTTATAACTGACAGCCACAATCCTGCACTACAGCTGGATTCCTTAAATAGTAGTCATCCTATAGAAGTTCCGGTCATGCATCCATCCGAAATTGAAGAAATCTTTGACGGGATTTCTTACCATAAGGGGTCCGCCATTATTAGAATGCTGCACCATTTTATAGGCGACAAGCAATTCCAGAAAGGAATGAATATATATTTGAACCGTCACAAATATGGAAATACAGTTACCGAAGATTTATGGAAAGCATTGGAAGATGCCAGCTCCAAGCCGGTAGCTCGTATTATGACGACTTGGACAAAACAAAGTATTGATTGTTGTTCACTATAATTTACAAACTTACAAAAATTTTGATGCTTCAATCTATTCCAGTGGGATTCCCTGTCATCAAGATTCTCAACGTACGGCAAGAGGGAAATAAAACAATGCTCTCTCTTTCCCAAGAGAAATTTTGGGCTAATCCATCGCTTCAAAATATTAAAAATAACTACTTGTGGATGGTTCCACTTGCTTTTAGCAAGGGCACAGCGCCAACAAAAGTCCTACACACTATGTTGATGGACACAAAGACATTAACAATTACACTTGACAACGTTCCCAGTTCCGACTGGGTAAAGGTGAGAGTTTGATGACTACTAAAGTAGAAGTTTAGTTTTACTAAATATTTGAAATTTTAAGGTCAACCCTGGAATAATTGGATTTTACCGTGTTCAATATCCAGAGGTAATTCTGAGTCAGTTCCTTCCCTCCATTCGTTCAAAATCTATGCCACCATTGGATCGTCTTAGCCTTGTGGATGATTTATTTGCTTTAGTTGAGTCTGGTCAGACCCCAACTGTTGAGGTATACACATTTACATTTATATACAAAACAATATAAGATTTTAATGGATTCTTCACTTTACAGGTTTTGAGCTTACTTCAAGCTTATGTAAATGAGGATAATTACACAGTGTGGGCTAGTATTAGCGGCATCATTGGCAAACTTAATCGTCTCTTGGATTATACAAATTGCCATGATGCCTTCAAAACTTTCGGGCAAGCTTTGTTTAGCACACTTTATGAAAGCGTTGGATGGGACAAACGGAAGAATGAGCGTAAGGATTTTTATTTTTATAAGTTCACTGATTACTTTTAGCAAATTAAAAAACTAGTTGTAAAAACTGTAGACCATACTGCAACTATGCTTCGCTCTCTGGTACTGGGACGAATGTCAAGCCTCAATCATCAGAAAACATTGCAAGAAGGTAGCAATCGTTTCGAAAAGCATGTAACTGGAGAAGCATTGATTCCAGCAGAATTGCAAACTACCGTATATAAATCGGCATTAGCCATTGGAAACAAAGAAACTTTTAAAGCATTACTAAAGGTGTGCTTTAATCGTTTTATTTTTCACCAGTCATTGAATACACATTTCCATTTTGCTGTTTTATTCACAAATATTTTGTTTTCTGCTTTGATATAAACAGTTGTACCGAGATGCGGACACACAGGAAGAAAAATACAGAATCTCTGAAGCTTTCGGTTCAATCCAGGACGAGTCGGTTATGAGGAAAGCTCTCGAGTTCGCGATCTCAAATGATGTACGAAAACAGGACACTGTCACTTTCATCGTTGCTGTCGGGAGTACCAAACAGGGTCGAGAATTAGCTTGGGCATTTTTCAAAGAACATCACAAACTCTTCCAGCAGAGATACCCAGTGAGCACGTATATTTGCATTTACAATTTTTTAGTCATTATTCTATCGGTAGTTCCTATTCTGCTCTAATGTGTGAGGTAGCATGTATCATTTTGACTATATAGGGTTCGCTAATTTAATTGGACTAATAACACTTTTTCGTTAGTTCTAGCTATTTTTTTAATGTCTCGTGGATCTTCCATTCTAATGACCTATAAATCTGCGCCTGTTAAGAAATGTGCTATACTTGTCCAACAGAAAGACGGAACGGTAGCCACTCTCGTCTCTAACCTCGCAGAAAATTTTGTGGCGGAAGAGAAGGCATTGGATGTAGAAGCGTTCTTCCGAGATAACTCATTCTATTCTACGGATAGGACAGTGCAGCAGGCTGTGGAATGTATTCGCCTGAATGCGGCTTGGCTCAAACGAGACCTTGCTTCAATTCAACAATATTTCTTGGCGAAAAACTAAATCAATTTTTGTCAGAAGAAGTTTAATAAAATTTTCTAATAACAAAGATGCAAAGTTGAAGCCAAGCAGAGAAATAATTTCTTACTCTCCTGTTGTGTTTAATTCAAAATTAATGTAAGTAAGTATCGTTGAGTTATTGAAAAATATTACAAAGAAATTTGATTTCAGTTCCTTCTTCTTTTGGAAGTGTTGGTAGTGGACGCTGAGGTTGAGTCATTCGGAGCTGGACTACTATTTTCTTGTTCCAGTGGTCGTTTGGACGCCCATCTGCAAAGGAACACATGCGAGAATTAGAACAAGGGAATAAAATTGCTATTTCATAAATGATAAAACCAATCCATAATAATTATTATTACCTTTTCTCTTCTCCATCCAGCAAGAAGCGATATTGGGCCAACTCATTGTCGAGGCTGATTTTCTCACCCAATAGGTCCTCGTACTCCTCTCGTTTCTTTTGTTTGTCGTCCTCGAGGAGTTTGATTGCCTTCTCCAAATCCTTCTTTTCAATGTTAAATTTAGCTAAGTCCTGACTACTTTTCACTTTGGCATCCACCAAGCTTTGTTGAAGGGTGGCTTTCTCTCCTTCCAACTCCGTAATCTTGGTTAATTGACTTGAGCACTTAAGCTCAACAGCTGCCAGTTCCGCAGCTTTGGCACTCACAATTCCCTGGAGTCTAAGAGCAGCATTTTGCAATTCCACTGTCTTCCCCACATAAGAATGTTCTAGCTGTTTCTTGTATTCCTCTAATCTTGCCTCAGCTTCTTCTCTGTTTTGTTTCAACCCATCACTCAATGCTGTCTGGTATTCCTGTTGGTTGTCTTCCTGAATTTTCTTCATTTCTGTACGTACTTCTGTGAGGGATGCCTCCTTCTGCATTATTTGGAATTCATGCCCACGTTTCATGTTTTCTACGTCATTCTTCCATCGATCTTCAATTTCTTTACTTTTCGCAATGGTTTCCGCGCATGTTTTTCGAAGTTCAGCGACCTCGGCCTTGGTTCCAGTTAATTCCTCTCCTAGCTCAGCCTTCTCCTTTGCCAGTTTCTCTTTTTCCGCTGCGGTTTTCTTTGCCTCAGCTTCAAATGCGCTCAGTTTCGCCCCAAAGGTGACCAACTGAGCCTCTGCTTTGACCAAGTCGTCGCATTTTTTTGTCAATCTAATTAAAATTATAATATTAACCATCTATTTTGTGAACAATAAATCATTAATTTCTTGCTACTTGTGATTGGTTGCTTCCAAGTCCTTGGACAAATTTGTGAAACCGGAATGAAGCCTGGTTCTTTCCTTTCGCTCATCTTCCACTTGTTTTCGCAGTTTCAGTCTCTCGGAATCAAAATTTGCTTGTTGAACCGAAATACTCTTGGAATGACTTGACTGTATTTCGGTAATCTGACAAATAAGGACAATGGATTAAGCACACCATCACAATAGTTAGACATTTCCGCATATTGATAATAGATATCATACCGTGGTCTTCAATTCGCTGTTTTCTCTGTCTGCACGTCGTTGACGATCGAGTATTTGTGCCAATCGATCGTTTAGACTGACAAGCTCCTTTTTTTCAGCAATCCTAGATAGCACAATAGGACTTGGTGGTGCAGATCCTTTGGCTGCAGCAGGAGGCGTCGTTTGGCTTTCTGTAATTCAAAATTTAATATATTGTGAATAGCCAAAAAACCACCAATCTCAGATTCTGACAATCTGAATCTCAGCTACAAATACAAATACAGATACAGTTAAGAAACTCATCATTAAGTGTATCTATAAATATTTCTTCACCATAAAATTTGATCCGACTTGTACATAATGATTTAGGTTCAACCACAGAAAATCCCACCCTCCATTATATGAAAATGTTGATTAATATTTATGTTGAGAATATGGGCAAATATTATGATATTTTTAAAGATTCGATTCCCTTACTTATTCCTAGGTCAGGAGAATATCCAAATAAGTGAAAAAATCTCTGCATTATGATCATAGGTGAGACTGTTTAATTTATGTGCACCCTACTGCCTTAACAAATGCAGCATGCAACCCTGCCACTATTGGACTTCAAAGCTAAATCGTCATAGCCCAAAGCATGTATCTCCATTTATTCATCTACTCGCCAATATGTTTGTGCTAATCATTCGGCTAAGGAAGTTTAAGTTTTGATTTCAATTTGTTCCATGTTTGATTTCCACTTGAACAATGGGGAGGCTAACAAGGAAAGTGGAAACTTAAGAAAGTGAATGGTGTGACTGGCAATGGCATTGGAGGACTTGGTATGATGGGAAGGCAGGTGTCCGTCATTTGACGGACAGTGCTGGGTGGACGGAACTTTTTATCTGGAAAGAACGGATGAGCTCATCCTCGGAATTAAAATCAACAAAACTTGTGTGTGTGTGTGCAAATTTGAGCCTGCAAGTTTCAACCTGTCTCTGTCTCAATTCCATGGAACGGATGAGAGCTCCTTCCCTTTTAAAATTTAATTATGTTATCTGAATCTGGGTTCTCGGGATCCGGTTGCCTCTAATCCTTGACCCTTTACATCCTCTGTGGGTAATAGTACCCTTAATTAAACTTCCTGTCTGTATGTACAATATCACAAAACACAACTCAATAAAGAGTTCATTCAATTCAATTCAATCACATCACATGCAATTATTATGCACTAATCATGAACCATAGAAATCCACAATTAAACCTGCATTTTGTTTCCTAGCTTTAATTAGTGGTGCCTAATTTCTAACACAGCGTAATTTACAAGTTCCATTCGACAAAAGCCGGGCTCCACGAGCCACCCGGCCCGTGGATCGAAACATTCTAATATTGGAAGTCCTTACGTGGGTTTCCGCCTCCTTGGACCGGAGTAGATGGCCTTGACCCAGATTCCGCTCCATTGGATGCCCGTGTTGTTCGCCCCGATTGTTGTTGGGCGGACGCTGAAGGTGGGCGTGATGTTCCGGAGGATTTTGAATTAGATGACATTATACTTGTTGGAATAAAATAAAGGCTCTTGCCTACGTAAAACACAAAGTAAAATAAAATAGTTCAATATAATGAAGCACACACTTATTATCACACTTTAATATGAAAGGCGAAATCAAAAAACTATAACTCGTACACTG
Organism: Orthonychiurus folsomi; assembly: GCA_036851895.1. Taxonomy (NCBI): domain Eukaryota; kingdom Metazoa; phylum Arthropoda; class Collembola; order Poduromorpha; family Onychiuridae; genus Orthonychiurus; species Orthonychiurus folsomi. The sequence goes on along the minus strand of JAAXYW010000756.1, from coordinate 15,438 downwards.
TAAGATGATTGTAGTTAAATAAAGGAAGTGGAACACAGACGTACGTCCAGATCTATCCGTGAAGTAACTATGAATGAAACTCCGCACTGGCAGATTCGATTTCGCATTCGCACTACCCTTGTATGTGTGCCATTCCTTATGCTATGCCTTACTCATAGTTTTGGCCATCGCCGTCCATGCATGCATGACCATGGCAAGGTTGTAAAAATGTTTAATGGAACAGCACAGGCGAAGGGAAGGAGATTGCAAATTGGTGTGGGAGTCTATTTATGTTGGATTTTGCATCTGCAGAACACAAGTAGGGAAATAAACACATGCAGGCAGGGCGGGCCAGGCAGCCTGGGCTCGGCAGTAGATGTTTCGCATAAGCAAATAGAAATTATTAGGTAATCCTTGTGCGTAAATTAAGAGGCAGGGATGAGAAGTGCATCTAGGTCAGATGTCACGCATGATTTACGTTTCAATGTCAAAATGAAAAACGAAATTATGATACATTGTTTGCTTTGTCTGAATGGCCATTGGGTTTGATCATCAACTACAAGTTAAGAGCATTGCAATTCAAAGGTGTGACAAAAATTTGGTCTTCCAGGCGCTGAATTTCACAAATACCAAACCAACCAGTCTTCGCAGCTCCTGTCATTTACACAAGTTTAATCTTACGACATTGAGGATAATAAAGCCTTCAATTGAATTCAATTTAACCTAGACCTAACCATTCCTTTTATCTCGGCTTAACTAATAAATGAAACGGCACCCAAACTGTTAGAATGAACGTTGAACCGAAGCGAGGATTGAAATGTAGAGTTATGCTGATGCACTCTTGACAATTAATTCCAACATTCCGTGATCCTGAATTTGCAACTTCCAATTTCGCTTCGGCCTGTGAACTGCAATGGCGACTTCAATGCAACGCTTAACCATTGGGATTATAGTGGCGTCATGTCAGAGGCACACAAAAATGCAAAATATACTCTTTATCATTATAACTTAACATAGGAAGCAATTCACAACGAGAATAATTAATATTTAGCAAATTCGTAAAACTGTAAATGTCTTTAATACATTTTTGGTGGAACAATATATATATGTTACATACATTGCATAAGTTAATGTACATTACACTAACTTTGCGCAAATTTATTATATAGATACATACGCACGTCCATATCAGACATTTAACCAGTGATTGATCCAGCCCCATATTTGAAAGCCTGTTTCAATGCACTTGCAGATTTGCTGCACATCCCCGCTTGATTTGAACTGTAAATCCCTTGACATTTACATACTTGGACACTGCCAAAACCCGCGGGCTCACAAACTGCATGCTCAACGCATGTACTATTCGTACGAAAACATGGACTTCCGGCCCGTCCCGCGCATCTCCCGCCATTGTCCGTGCTCGTTGGAGGACTTGGAGTCGTTGTGCTCTTCCCACCAAAAAATGTTCCAATGAAAGAGGATGCGGCTTGTTTTGCTTGACCGGAAATGGATGTACTGGCGGGTTTTGTTTCCGGAATTTCATAAATGTCCGACGGATCCCCACAAACACATTTGTGTGAGACGCACACCAGACCTTTGGCTGAAATACATCCTTCTGGGGAATCATTTTCGCGGAACAAATTTGCAATTTGTGATCTCAATGAACACGCTTCTCCATGATCCCGCTGTCCGTCACTGTTGCAGATTGGAATTAGGGATAGGAGAAGGAAACTAATGACGAGTTTCAGATGCGGGGTTGGCATTCTGTTAAATTTTTCAGACTCAATTTAAACTTTTAAAAAAAGAAAGGTTGAGTAAGCTTGAAGGAATTTGTTAATGTTTAACTATATTTAATATATTTTACCTGGCGTTTTGACTTCCTCCTTTAATTAAAAAATATCAAAATGTACACAGTCTATAATAGTTATTGTCTATCTATTTAAATTTGACAATCTACTTGTATTTGTTTGGTCTGCTAATTAAACTGCACCACTACTCCGTCAGTCCTTGCGATTTGAGTGAACGTATAAAACACACATGCTTGTGATGTGAGTAGTCGGAGTTTCCCTTTGGGAAGATGAAGGGTTGCTAAAAGGAATGGTGACATAATTATGCAAATTAGTAAATCCAAGTAATGTAACCGCAAAGAGTAGGGAGATTTGGGATTGTTAATAATGGGACACCACCAATCTACGAGTTGCAAGCATTAGTTTTCATGTCATACACTTACCAAACTGCGTCAAATTAGAAATGCTTCTGAGTTAAATTTATGGCGAGAGTACAGTGCTTTTTGTGGAGGTGGCGGGCTGCACTTGTGCTGCAAAAACAAAAAGACGCATACGTCGTATACGTCATTACAATGTTAAAAAGGCAGTCATTGTTGCCTTCAAATCAGGCCCAGCCAATAGGATTTTGCAAAACACTCCATTTTTCTGCAAATAAGAATACTTCCTGGCTTGAGTCAAGCATTATTGAATTTTCAAGTTAAAAGCCTTTTTTTGTGTACGTACAAATTAAAGCACCTCGGCGGCTGGATTTGATAATTTTACCAAATTCCAAAAATCTGACCTTTTGAACATCACGCCGTTTGCTTAAGGCTGAGCAATTATACTTATTGTAATAAATAAACCAGGTTTACGAAAACGAGTATTTGGGTGAAAGGGTGGATTTTTAGTCCATATTTTTTGTAAATAAAAATGTGAATTGCCTCCGTTGAATCGGCGTACAAGTAAAACTTACAATAAAATCAAATGCCATACAAACATAAAATAATTTGAATGTGACGAGTGCAGTGCTACACAGTAGTGTATGTCAAGTTGTAATCATCATAATTCAGTGCATTTTAAAACCATTAGCAGGCGAACTCTAGTGCTTAAGAGTATTACGCTTTTCAAGGCAAAATACAATAATAAACACATTATTTGCATTAGACGAATACAAATACATTATGCCCGGTTGATTATGTATTCACGAGTTGTACATTACTTCAATCAGTCATTCGCCTGTGAAACATGAACTTGAAATCTTTATTTTTGACGAAATGAATGAACACGTTTTACAGAGTACGTAGTAATTTTAACCAAAACTCATAAAATTAAGATGACTATAATATGTAATATAGTTTGAAACCCTATGTCAATTGCACTGAGCAGAAGGGAATATGCTCTCTTATTTTAATTGTCCTTTTGTAGCTAATATAAGACAAGAATGTACTCGACTGAGCGTGGCATATGTGGGGTACTGAATCTTGCCGCGAAGGGAAACGAAGAGAAAAAAGAATTGACCAAGAAATCGAGTAGAATTGAAGGTGGACGGTGGTAGTGAAGCGTCGCACAGGATTGGATGAAGGATGAATGGGTACAAATAAGCAAATAACTTCCTTGTCATTTAATTGTTGACTTTGGTCATTTTGACGGGACTCGGGAATTTAAAATTCGATTTTGCCGAAGAGAGCAGTCCCAAGAAGTTTTGGATCCTCACCGTAAAAATATTCATGCCAAAGGCTGGAGAAAGTTTCCTTGTCAATCGTCATTTGGTTATTCTGTGGAATTCAAAAAAACATTATTAAATCTCAGGCCAGCAATGTATATGGATGATCTGGATATTTGTGGCCCTGTTCGTATTGGTATAAGAAATTCTTTTAATGGCGTTAATAAAATAACCCACAATCCACATTTTTATTTTATAAATGTTACGTTACCTTTGACAGAAACAAGTACGCCTTCTTGGATTCGACTGGATCAAGTCCGTAGCAAGAGTACATAGAGACAAACTCCATAATATCAACGACTCCATCAGCTAAATCCGACACCATTCCATTTTAAATTAGCGTTATGTATTAATAAAATTGCATTCAATTCTATGGAAAGGAAGAGGAACTCACCGGACGTATCCAAAAGTGAGAACATGGTGTTCATGTAGTTTTGTTGCCAGCTGTGGATGTTCATTGGATCTGACCACAACTGGTACCATTCTTCGGGGCTCACCTGGTAATCATGGTAAAAAAAGAATCAATTTTAGAAGAATTCCTAGGAAATTAAAATAATCAAGACTGCTTGGACCAAAAGCAAAAATAAAGGACAAAATTAGCTTACCACGCCTTGGTCATTGCTGACACGAGCCTGGTCCTTCAGGGACTCCCAAATCTGTAAATACCTCTTCTTTGTTTCCAATATACGCGCATCATCATGCCATCCTCGGTAGAAACACACGTTCTAAAATGAAATGTTAAAATGCCGTTTCAGATTTGGTAAATGTTGCTTCATAATAAACCATGGTATATTAGGTATATTAGCATTGCATGGAGAATCAGGTAAATAGCTTACCTTGACAGCAATGTCAAAATCTTCCCTATCAATGGATCCGTTCTTATTCGTATCTGAAATAATACAATGACCAATATCATATTTATGCTAATTTTTTTTAGAAAAATATATTATTCCAAATTCTAATTTGACAAATTTACCAAAGAAAACTTCAAAAACATGGAGCAGCTTTTTTTGTCTGAATTCAGAAGGCGCCGGCATCTAAAATTAAAAAAAAATATGTTTACAAATACGGCTTAGATTATGGAAAAGTCCAAAGAAGAAAAGACATATTAAATTATTATAGCCCTGCAAAAATTTACAATTTAAATGTTGAACTGACTCACTTTGTGATTGTTTTGTGTATTTGCGACAGACTGGAGTTGACTGGCTGAACTTTCTTCCTGTGTATCTTCTTCCGACTGAGATTATTTTTAACACAAATGTTGGGATTGACACCGGAGTTCCAAAACTGCGTGCACTTTCTTCACCCAGGAGAGTATTATTCTATTTTGAACCTTCGGCTTGGGGTTGCAAATTTCCTTTTCGTATCTCCTTGTGTATTATTCCAAAACCAAATCACTCCCTTCTTTCGATTTTATGTGTCTTCCCCCTTCTCAATGGTTACTGTTTCCTTAATTGGAGTTCATGATCAAGTCTTGGATTAAAATAACTCCCCTTGTCTTCTATTCTATCCTGGAGTGGGGTGTGTTTCCAACCATGGATCTTGTCATTGGCCAAGGAATTCTTAATTCTTTTTCACTTCGGGTCGTTGCAAGGTGCCCTTGGGCAATCTTGCCAAATGTCAATGTCCTCTCCGTTGGGGATGTGCGTTGTTTAGGCGCTATTTGTGATACGACGGAAGACAATGACTTGTTCTGTAGGTGACATTTGCTTCTGCTATGAAATATTAACTACGCAATTTTTCTCCCAGTATTTCAAAACAGTTTTTTTCTCTCGTCTTCGAAAATTGGCACTCCAAAGCGCCACTGCATTTATGAATACTATGGAGGATTTTATTTTTAAAATTAAGCAAAACTTTTAAAAATTGGGAAAAAACGGTCGCATTTGCTTACATTAGGTACTAAATGTTGGTTTTGAAATTGTCGAAATTGTTTCAATTTTTTAAATCCCAGTGTTACAAACAACAGTAATGGTTTTATACGTAACCCGCTGCCAATTCCACCTCCAGTTACATATGAAACGCGCAACTTTTTCAAGAATTGAGAAAAAAAATCGTTCAGAATAATAGGATTAGCGAACGAAAATAATTGATCTCTTGCCAAGGAAATGTGTAGATATGCATGCACGCCTGGAAATAGCTCTTGCACCCATACTGATTATGTGCACAAAAATACAACCCCTGGATCCACAAAGCCCGATGATGGACGTATCCTCCAGTCATGTAACAAAAAAAAACGGTTTTGAAGCAGGAAGTCGGGTTTAATGAATACAACCGCGCTATTGGTAGTTAAGTTAGTGCACGCAAATAGTGTGTATCGGATAGGGCATAACTTGGAAGACAGTAATTTGTCTCTTTTCCAAATCTCAGGTTAATGTTGGATGGAAGATGTGCCAAGAAGAGAAGGAAAGTTACTTGGGGATCCTAGTCCTTGGAGTTCCTCGAATAGCACAGCCGAAAAGATCGTTCAACTTTTATGGCAAACTCAGTGCTCATAAAATCCCCGTCCTATAATCACATGCTGTGTCGGCAACCGTCAAATGTTTGAGTTGTGATCTTTAGGGGTTTTTGCTATTTGCTACAAAATTTTATGAAGCGGAACCGCCTGTGTATGAAAATTTAAGCAGAACAAGCAAAATATTCAATTCAATCACAAACTGCTGGAATCTGTACAACATTCATGGCACATCAAAATTCAGCCGTCTTTTAAATCCTTGCTCTGCGTATAAAAGGCAAAGCGTTGACACTTGAATCCCATGCGTATTTTTAGGAACCATGAAATGAAATTTGTCTCGCACTTGTTGAATTTTACCCTTTTACTTCACTAAATGCAAAACTCATCATTCCGGAGCAAAATATATATTCTATCGGAATCGCTTTTGGGATTGTCTGATTTGGATTTGATTGACTCACTTCACTTCGGAGTACGAGAGTTGATTTTTAGTGCTCAAAAGTGGACCATGGACGTTTTTGTTCTTCGGGATTTTAAATAATTTAAACCCAATTCAATTATCAAGTTGGCTAGTACAGGACAGTAGGAGTGCATATTTTATGATTTGAGCGCCTCTCAATAATTATTATATTACATCTATTAGTCAATACAAACAACCAGTTTGAGTTTCCCCGATTCCCGATTTCCCCGATGTTCTCGTACGCTTTCAAAGCGAATTCGATCTAAAAGCACTAAAAGTATGAATATTAAGACAAAGGGCTGCCCCAAATCTTGTATTTTATTTTCAAAAAATTAAATGATCCAATTCAAGATTTTAGTGTATAAATTTAGAAAAAACGGAAGAATTCATGTGTGATGTATGAGTTGTTTTCAATTTTCCTAGGATTTAAACTTTGCTTTTTGACTTCGGATCATAGCTAACTTCTTCCAAGGAATCCAGAGATACTCGAATCATGATCACCTTTCCAGGAATAGCCTTTCCCACCTTCCCCTCGAGCAACTTGATTAAATCAATTCTTCTTTTCGCTAAAGTGCTGATCCAATGCATTAGAAACATTGTTGAGGCAAAAAGCGCCAACAAAGATATTAGGATAATGTATTGCATAAGGTCGTAGCAGGTCATCTTGTCAAATTTAGCCTGCGCATCCTCCTGAGCAGAAAGTGTTTTCTTTCTGTTGTTCTCAGTTGTTGGCTCCTCGATGATTCTCACTACCACGTCAATATTCTCAGAATCCAATGACTCATTTTTCTCCACGCCCACGCCCTTTCGTTGCGCATCTTCCTGAGCAGAAAGTATTTTGTTTTTGTTGTTTTCCGTTGTCGGCTCCTCGTCGAATTTCACAATCACGTCAAAATTCTCAAAATCCATTGCGTCATTTTTATCCACGGCCACGCCCTTTCGTTGAATTTGACTCTTTTCGGCAACATTCACTTCCGTGGAATCGGAATCAACGCCAATGGTTTGCTGGGCGAACGAACCACTGCACAAAAATACGAATATAATCGAAACTAAGAATTTCATTTTGAAATATTTGTCAAATTGTATATGTTATTTTGTCAATTTTGTGTGTTATGCATTCAGAGTATGCATTAAGAATGAAGAAAGTTAGCAGGATTAGGTTGGACTAGTGGACTACTCATAAGGACATGACTGCTACCACCAATAAACAATTAGTCAACTAGTTCAGCGTCATACGGATTTTATTACTCAAATTTCTCTAACGAGTAGCGATTCATCTATTGTTCAAACTTGAGTTTGATGTATGCCGTCCCTGATGTGTGCACTGTGGGTGCATTGAATGTAGCGGCGTGTCACCATTGCATTGCCAGTCAGGGGCTTTCAAAAGTCTTAATTTCTAACCATTAGAAAATATTTTAAATCCGTCCAATATTTAATTACATTGTGTATTAAACTCGTAAGAAACATAAGATCGTTAATTTTATTTTGAATAGATTCGGTGTTTTCTTTGGAGCGTATTTGAATGCCGCAAATCGATGGTAAACAGTCAAAACCTAAAACCTCACAACCAATTACCGAGTCGGATCGTAGATTTGGGGATTTATGCGTCCAACATTTACATACATTTTGAGTCATAATGCACGCAAAATTAGAGGTTTTTTCAATAATCTCGCAATTTGTTCATGGGCAACATTGAAAACGTACATTTTATTTTACAACAAAATAATACTCTTCTGCATTGGTACTACTTTGTTACATTTCCATAACATTAGTCAAATGAAACTTGCGTCATGCGTAATTTCGAAACGTTTCCAACAAGATTTTTATCAATAAAAGTCCAACTACCCTAGAATACATACACGCATTAAATTATTCATGAATTTCCGAACGGTTGTTGCAAACAATGTACGTACGGCATGGAGTAGGCCATGACTAATGGCTCCCATATGACTGCCATGCGTTCTGGTCGAAAACATGTTTCCACACTTAAACTGCATAATTTATTTGATTTTAATTTCCTTGAGCGAATATATTTTACCTGGAATTCTTTCCACATGCTCGATTCTTCATTGCCAGAGTCTGATAACAAATTGTACTTGGTTCCAAATATGATAGCTCCTTTAACATTGTCAGCTTGGAAATTTCAATCTTTTATTTGTTACTGGGGTTGCATTTTCCCTTGGTGGTGGGATCCAAAGACCCAGTCTTTAATATGTTCACAAAAAAATTCGTTACATTTCAAATTGTGTAAAATTCTTCGAAGGATTCGAGTGATTTTCCGCACAATTTGTATTGTGTTCATGATCCATTCCATTCTCACTCGACATGTTGGAACATTAGAATTAATTTTAGGTTTAGGGGGATTCACGGTACAAGTTTGGGGAATGATGATTGATTTTGTATTTGTTCGCACCAATGTTCTCTCATCTTGGACGAATAGAATTCTGCAGTATAATCGACTGATGGGTAAATAACAATAGATGAGAAATAATTTATTGTAATTCTAAACTCAAATTTAACTTTAATTTGCAGCCCGCGTGTTTCATATCCCAAATAATCCTTACGCAAAGGATGGGTTGGAAACACTTATACAAATTTCTGCATTTGCTAGTTTCATGAGTGACATTCTTAGTCCGCTCTCAGTAATTGCTTTGCATTTAACCTACAAATTTGAGTTGCTGTACTTTTTGGATTACCTTGAAAAAATTCCAGGCGCTCTTGGTGGTGTTTTATTGCTTGCCTATTTCCTAGTGGGAACGGATCTGATTTTAATAACTTCTGCCAGTTTCGCATGCATTGCACATACGAACACTGTTTCTTATTGGCTAGAAGAATTAAAATGGTAACTAAACGAAAAACCAACTGTTTGTTCTTTTGTATATTTATTACGTAAATTGATTTTTTGATAGGTATCCTGGTGTAGCTAATAACCGGGCTAGGAAAATGCAATTAATTTTCAGAATGAATCAAGTCTATCATAATTATGTAGCTGACATCCTGAGTTTTGTCCTGCCTTTTTCCATATCGATACTTACGATTGTATTAATTGTTGTGCTGTACACTTTGCTGCGGCTTGTGGGTCATGTCTTCATTATTTATATCTTTTGTATCATATTTCTAGTCGCTGTGTACTGTCTTCAGGTCGGATTAAATCTGTTAGAAAGAGTTACTACTGCTTCCAGAGTGTACATTCACTCTTTTTGTGCGGAATGTACAAGGGGTTACAAAATTCGACAAACATTTGATTTTGCGCACTGGCGCTCCTGCAAACAATTCAAATGGAGAGCCTCACCCTTCGTTATCTCCAACCATTTATTTTTAGTCATGATGTCAAATGTGTTCAATAATGTCATCACATTACTTGTTTCTGAATGATTGATTTTTTGAAGTACAGTATGATATGTGTTCTTCAGTAATTATATACATTTTCGAAAAAAATTTGTTAAATTCTTGTAACAGTAAAACTTTCCATGGTTTTTACAAGGTCCTATAATGCACTGCATTATTGTCTATATTTATTCAAGTAAAGTTTATCTGGTTGACTGGATCTTGAAATTTTACTATTTTAAAATATTTAAGAAAATTAAATCTCCGTTCTCAGGCTCAAGCTAGTAATAAATCAAAATCTCATGAACTTCCACTAACTTTACTTTATCAGTACCTGTAATTCAATTAATCGTATAAAGCCTATCATTGCTTGGGATTAACCGCTACAGAGTGGAACCGATTCCGTCTGTTATTGGTCCTTTCCTGCCACCATTTCTGGACTCCGGAAAACATGACAGCCGTTACGACAATTGTTCCACCGATAGTACTGGAAATTAAATCAACTAATTAAATCCCCCATTGCATTATAAATAAATGATAAAAATCGAACAATTACCTGAACATGTCCGGAGCCACACCCATGAACACAAATTGAAATAGGAATGCAAATATGACATCAAATGATCTAACGAGAGCCACCAATCCCGCAGTCTCCAACTGAAGTGCAACATTATTAAAAGTAATTGCGAGGAAAGCGCACACCAATCCCAAAATCATAGCGGCGTCTCCAACACTTGATGGGATAATACTTGAAGGCTCCTCCATTATTAAGAATGTGGGAAACGTAATTAAAAGTCCGCAACCCCCCAGAAATGTTGTTTGAATCAAAGGATGGACGTGTTTAATCTTCCTGAGGACCGTAAATATTAAGGAGAGGGCAACCAATGCTCCAACTGCCAATCCACTTCCAATCTACGAACGCAATAGTAAAAATAATTAATATAATCTATTGTTGTAATTTGTATTTTTCGTAATAAATTACAATAGTATTCGTGGAATAGGATTCAGAGCCAGTGATGAACGGTGGTTTGGTTATGAGTCCAACTCCAACCAAAGTGTACAAGGCAATCAGGATGAAAATCCAACTCAGCGGTTCCCCTACGAGGAAATGGGCCAAAACGGTAGTGACGACTGGACTACTGAATACGATGACTGCCATATCTCCGAATGGTATGTACGCGAGTGCAAAAGATCGACAAAGGACGGAGATCCCTTGTAAACATCCAATGAACTGGAAAACAAAGATTGTATTTAAAGTTATAATAATAATAAAACTCTTAAACTCCGATTTATAAATTTATAATTTAAACAGACTATCCTACGAATCAAACTAGATGTTTGAGCCATTGGTACGTACAATCAGAATTATAAGTGTTGTTTTGTTTATTGGCCAAAATCCCTCCAAAACACTGTCCCGCTTCTCAGCTCCAGGCCCTTTCTCATTAACAGCAATTGCAATCAAACATGGAAACAAAATCCCGAAATTAAAAAGAACAGCACAACCAATGGGAGGCATTCCATCCTTCACGATGTACATTTATGAAAAAGAATGATGTTGAGAAAAATACAGAGGCGAGGAATGCCATTAACATTCCACCGTATTTTCTGAGGAAACCTGGATTTTCGGGACTGTTTAACATGGCGGTTTCCGGGCCGGGTTCCTCTGAGTATCCATTTTTTTCGAGTCCACTTTTTTCGGATGGTATTGATATTGACGCCATTAGGGATTTGGACCACTATCTTATTTTGATGCCAACGAAATGGTATTTGGAATCCGACTAAAAGTTATTGGAAGAAGTGAAGTGTGAGAATGGGAGCACGTGTAAAACTTGAGTTCGCCTGAGGAACTAATGAATAAAGTAATTAGTGGATAATTTAAAAGAACGGTTAGTAAATCCAGGACAGGATTCATTATTTTGAAGCATGGACGCACGTAGATTGGCTTTGGAAAGTCCAAAAAGCTCGGGATAAGTATAAGTATTTTCTTCGTCTTAATTTATTCACCTATTTCGTTCTGCTCGTGCAGGTGGCCCGCTGCTGTACTGGCCAAGCTAATTACATTATTGTGCAGCGGGTGTGTGTAAAATTCCAGAAGTCAAATTTTATTGAGTGACAGACAGGCAATTATGTACTAAACTCCAAGGACGCATTAATAGATTCTTCGCATTAATATATTAAGTTGAGATTAGCATTCACACCACCAGAAGGCTTGGACTTAATTTAATTCCACGGAAAATTTTGACGAACTCATTTAATTAATGCAAATATTCATGTGAATGTTGCAATCATAATCGATCCGTTCTGGACTCGGAACATATCCATGTTTGGAGATTTGCTTTTCTGTGCTATTTTGTTTATCTATTAATATTGCTGTAAAAAAAATTGCTGCATTTTGCTCGACCAGAAGCCCTGGCGGTTGGCTGGATGCTTTGGCACATCGAATTGCTGGATTTTGTATTCCATGTGTGTGGAGTATGTCCAGCTTACGCGCCTATTAAATACTTTAAAATAATTAATTAAATGATTTATATGAAAGTTAGGTACGGATATCGTGGTCAAGTACAACATCAAGTACTAAAATTAAGTAGTTGGAAAGCACAAGATCAAATTCACAAATTAAATTTCACAAACAAATAATTTAAAAAAAAAGTTAAATCATTTGTGCTACTGATTTCTGTTGTGGCTTAAATACTTTGAAATAATTAATTAAATGATTTATATGAAAGTTAGGTACGGAAATCGTGGTCGGGTACAACATCAAGTACTAAAATTAAGTAGTTGAAAAGCACAAGAACAAATTCACAAATTAAATTTCACAAACAAATAATTTAAAAAAAAAGTTAAATCATTTGTGCTACTGATTTCTGTTGTGGCAGCATTGGGTCTGTGTGCCAATTAAGGCAATCCTTCACGAAGTTTCAAGCCATTATTTCCATACTTAATTGCTGCATCTTCAAAATATCCTAATAGCTAATTTAAATATATTCTGATGTAATGCGCGCAGGTCACGGATTGACACAATCACATAGTTTTTTTTGTGTCTAATGCCTTTTTGTGTTACGAACATATAAGATTGCATTAGTCAAAGCTTCAATGCGTCCGGAATCTACTAAGCAGAATTTAACAATTTCCCCACCTCTTCATTGTATTTGTCATTGAGTCGGTCCTGTAAAATCCAAGTGTATTGACCACTCGTGGGGCTCGTGACATTAAACTCTTCATACTTCACACATGAAAGTCGGATAAGGAAACCACCAAATGTTGCCAAGTACAAACGAACCAAACTACATTGTGTACTACATTCCACACATTCTCTTTAGCAAAATCGAGTTGGGGTTTTAATATCACTTAATTAAAAAACATGCATCATCCATCGGTCAAGAAGTCAGGCTACTAAATGTAAGCGCAATATTATTTGTCATTATACACATACACATTCAAGTCCCTTAATTTAAAAGCTTATGATTGTTAATAAGTGCAAATTGTATTGAGTTTTTGTCAAAAAAGTAATGTAGGCTCCGTATCATTTGTTACCGAATTTTGATAATATATTAAATTCGTACAAATAAAGGTAAGTCAAACACAACCCAACTACCGTCAACTGCATAAATTCCTATGGTAAACAATGATGGATTTTAAAGCCACGTCCTCAAAGTCAAAACAAAATTAATTTCCTTGTGTGTCAAAAACGTGTGACTGCACTGCAGTAAAAGATAAACAAATTTATTGTAATGTTATTGATACAAAGTATCAATATCGGTAATATCTGGCTTGAGTCCAAACTTTGACGTCAAGAGAACTGATTTGCATTCATGACTTTTATGTGCTAAGGGTAATCTTATTCATTTCAGACGAGGATGCAATGCGGCTGGCAATTAGCTTACGACGACGGAACATCCGACATTCCGCTTCCTGTACCATTCCACGACTTTAACTATTGACAACCATCAAACAAGTATTATTGTAAAACATTCCTAATGTTGTGAAGTGTTGTGAGGATCCACCTCAGCCCAGACTAAATTACATACGAGACAAATTAATTAAGGCTCCCACCGGAGTTGGTGAAGATTTGATAGCCTGTGTAAGAAATACACCATCGTTCGCATGCAGCTCAATACAAGTGAAGACGCTAGTACAGCCCTGAATTTAGTAGAAACAAAAAGGTGAAATTTTTTTTTCTACTAAACCTACCGTAATTCCAAAAAGCGCACCTTTAAATATCACACCGGGACGACGGAGAGGACATAATTTTAATATGTAACTTTTGATTGAAGGTTAAAAAAAGAAAAAGCGACCGACACTTCGTCCGGAATCATGGAGCTTCGCAATTGGACAATCTTTGGCCTAATGAGTGACGAATTTCTGGCAAGCATTAAAGTAGCTTGTGTTTTTGGTAAGCCAAGCAGCTAGAAATTGTAATTTGCTTCACCCTCGCAAAGCAAATAATCATGCATGCAATTAATTTGCAGGAAATATGGGCCACGAAGCTGTTTTCGTCACCAAAGCCGATGAAGTGTACTCCATCGGCTCCAACTGTGCTGGGTGTTTGGGCACAGACAATTTGGCGGCGAGTCTTATTCCAATCAAAATCGATGCACTCTGTCAAAAAGGAATTAAAGGTAGCTCCGATTTTTAAAAGCGTTTTAAAATTTTAAGTCTGAACGTCAAAATTTGAATTTTCAGGATTTTCTTGCGGGACTGGGCCACATGTAATTGCCTTCTCAGAAGACGGCCTCGTTTACAGCTGGGGTCACAATGGCTTTTGTCAACTTGGCCTGGGAAATAGCACTCAAACGATTATCCCATCTGTGGTGGGTGGTAGTTTGGTGGACAAGAAAGTCGTTCAAGTCGCATGTGGCAGTCACCACACAATGGCTTTGACAGAAGACGGGGAGGTTTGGACAATACATTCATCATCACATTAGTATCAGTATTAGCAAAGTCCGCATTCAAATGTAGATAACACAGTTCTACAATCAAATTGGGATTCATAATTTGATTTACATTCCAGGTATTTGCTTGGGGGCAAAATAGTTCAGGGCAAGTCGGTTGTGGTTCGACGGCGAGTCAGCCAACACCTCGCCGCGTCTCCGCTGTGATCGGAAACAACAAAATGAGGGCAATTGCATGTGGACAAACCTCATCCTTCGCCATTTCAGAGACTGGAGAAGTTTTTACTTGGGGCTACAATGGGAATGGACAACTCGGGATTGGGAATACCGTCAATCAGTACAATCCAACCAAAATCAACTTCCCACAGTCATCTTCCTTCATTACCAAGGTAGGAATTGGGTCATACCAAGGATCATATACAGGAAACATATTATATTAGCATATATCCTGGTTTGCATCTGTCTATGTGATTGTCGTATTATACACAAATTTGATCATTTGAGTGGCCTCAAATTTCAATTTTTCATAATTACTTTTGTTTGTTAAAAGTTACCATAAAGAAAATGGGACTACACTACGCGTGTGCAATGAAAAAAGTGAAAGGATTCTCAAAATTTGAAACTATTTCCTGCTAAATCTTGAGTAATACTTACAAAATTTTGATTATTAGGTGGTTTGTGGCACTGCACACACACTGGCTCTCTCGGATGACGGTGTCTTGTACACTTGGGGCGCAAATTCCTACGGTCAACTCGGGACTGGACACAAATCCAATGTATCCAACCCAACCCGAGTCGCTACGGAAGTGGGCCGGATTGTGGATATTGGAGCAACCCATTAC
>JAAXYW010000755.1:0-30022 GCA_036851895.1 Orthonychiurus folsomi | reverse complement strand
TGACGATTTGACGTCTCCCAATGTCCGTCATATTAATAACATATTAAGGTATTCGTCCTGTGATGATTCCAATATGATGGCATATAGAGTTTAAATTTCTGAAATGGTTTCCTGGGTTCACACAGCGCAGCATGGTGGAGTAGATAGAAGCAAATAAATAATATTGCAAAATAATGGAATAACCTTCGACCAAGGGCTCCACAATCTTGAAGATGGATGGGCGAATGCATGAGTATACATTTTTACAACAAAGAAGTGGCGCTAGTCAGTGCGATGGAAACAAGGTGGATGTGAAATTGGAATGGCGATTGCATTACAGTGCACCATTAGGTTTTGGATAGGTCGCTTCCTTCTGAAATTTGACATTGAATAAATAAAAGACTCGTTTCCATCCAATACTCAATCACAGGCAAATTCCACTCCGGATCCCCCACACCAAATACATATTCATGACTAGCGTTTACTATGTTACATGCACTTTTCTTGGGAGGATCTTAACAAACAGGAAGGAAGTAATCTTCGTATTCCAGTGGTCATTAGTTAACTCATTTCCGGTTCTCCGACGGTCAACCCGTCTTGCACAACAAAGAGAATTTCCAATATTACAATAAAGATAACGTTTTCTTGCACTACTCCCGCAGCGATGCAACACGTTATGTTATATGCACTAAATCCATTGGCCAGGAAAAAAACATTCCAAAGTCAATTTCCTTTTGCAATTATGCGACACAAAGTAAAGTGAGGAGGCAAGGTTCTGGTCGACAAGGTCGGTTCCTGTGAGGCTGTGACACTTAATGAGAAATGCCAGATCGGTCTTGTAATCGATTCTTGTTATGTTTACGTAACTTGCGTAAATGTTTTATTTTGGTAATGTAAGCGCGGACTACGCAAGACAATGCATACATACGAATTACAAGATAAAAACACACTCTCAAAAATTTTCTCAAATATTTCCTAAATTATTATGTTATGTTTCAACCTTCAAGGAAAATCTAACCTTGGAATTTTGAGATTCCTTGTATAAATATCAGCCATGTCTTTCAAGACCAAGGTAGTTTGTCTTTCTCTTACAATTTTCTATTGACCGGCCAAAATTACATAAATTTTAAAATAATTTTGCAAACAAATCATCTTCATAAACTCATCTGTCAAATGCAAATTTCATCTCGGTTTTATGCTACACAGGCGTACACCCTCTATTCCTTACACCATGTTTGAGAGAACTTACAGACCATAAACGACGAAGAAAAATATTTTTGCAAGAACCAGGAATACGACGTGCGTTTCTTGCCGTATTTTGAAGCCTTGAGGATTGACAAGATGCGAAACCTTTGCATCATCAACACTTTAGTCTATTTAAGTTGGACCATAACCAAAAGTATGTGTTTACCCTCGACTGGGTCCACATGGATTGGACGACCGACCAACTTATCGTGCTTTTAGAAAGTAACTTTTTCTTAACATGCATATAGTGTCAAAAAGCTGGAGAAAAGTTACAACTTAGTTGCATTTATGTGTAAGAAAAGGGAATGAGGTTGACTTGACAGGCAAGACCAGCATCAAAGCATCCAAATGTACTACTGTAAAGTAAAAGGTGTCATCTAATGTACAAAAGTTTGAACTTGTAAAGAATTTGCAAATTCATTGAAATGTAAAAGTTTTTACAATTCATTTTGTAATTGAATTCAGCTAGCAAAACAATTTTGGAGAAAAGACTGGCTGACAAACTCCGATGGACATTTGCGTACCGTTGAGAGTTGTACCTTTTCAATTTAATTTAATAATGCTTCCGAATTGATCTAGAACATGAAAAGCATCTAGGCTCGGCGGGAGGTGTCAGATCTTATAAGAACTTCCAGTCTTATCTAGTTCCGCACGCCACATTTTCTCCATAACTTCTCACTTGCAGGATTTTCCGACGTTTTCCTGAGGGGCACTGACGGGAATTTAACGCCCGCACCGCAACTGTTGTGAGAGAAATCAACGCCTCAAACAGTAATTCAATTTAATAAGAAATTTCAATTCCGTCCTTTTGATCTCTATAGGTGTGCTTTCGGCGCAGTAGAAGTATTTTTATTACAATTGTATCTTGAGCATTTTACGCAGTCGTAAGGTAACGTCTGGCTGGCTGCAATTATCAAAATACATTGAACTTTCAAACTTTTGTGGAATGAGAAGATGTGTCTTGTTAACCTTTCTGCGGAAGCCACGGACCATGAATGTTATTAAACTTGTGGAGCCTTTTATGCTAATTTTCAATTTAATGTTTTATACCCACATCACATACAGAATCTAGAATGAATGTTTGGACTGAAGAGGGCAAAGGCGAGGCAATTCCATGTGCAGGGCGGGGGTTCAGTAGTTTGACGAGGGACTCCATGTGCCCAAGCTTTTGGGAAACTCCAAAGAAATTGCAAAAGTTGTAAATTTAGAACCAAACTCACCTCGTCTGAAAGTCGAGGTAAAGTTAAAAGGCTTAGCAGGTATTTCTAAAGGTATGTGGATACCAAAGTAATTAAAAACTCTGAGGCATAAGAGTTTTTAGTAGAAACCTGCTCTGTAAGCACATGCTTTGGCTTGTAAAGTTAATGCTCTCAAAACTCTCGATTTATTTTTTCTAATACCACTTTAGTGGCTGATATGATTTAAGGGAGCACACGAGCGCACATAATTGTGTTCGAAATAGCATAATACCTTATCTTAAAAGCTTATCCTACTCCTGAACAAAATCCATTACCACATTATGACGTGGAACTTAATTTTTTTTTAAATAGCGCGAATGTATCAAATTTTTCTGTGAAATATTGGAGTTGCTGGAAGGATGGGAAGGACGAGAATAAAGTAATGAAAACACACACGACTCATAAATTTCAGCCAAAAAATTGTAATTCTTTATACTTAAAATTCTGCCGAACACTCGGCCTTTACCAAAGGCTAAGGTCAAATTCTACCTGCAGTTTCCCATAAAAAAATCAACTCTAATTATGTATTCGTGAAAGAGCAAACTTTAACCACTCAATTTTTTTATTCTCTTTATCCCTCCAAATTCCATGTATGAAAAAGTATCAGGCATGAGCTTCAAACGTGAACGTGATAAAATTGACAAATTTCGAAATCGTATTTTTTATTGGATGGCTTAACTCAATCAACATAAAAGATTAAATGGGCTGGAACAATAGGAAGACGCTTTAAGTTAGATTTTTTTAACAAATTTTAATCGCCTCTTTGATTACGCTGAACTTTTTCAAGGAGAGCCGAGCCCCAAACATTGCACAGTCATCCTTGATCTTCAAATGTCCTTACGACAGTAATTTTTTCTACAATTTTATTTTATCTGTTTTGCAAGGTTCATTTTTTTTCTCATTTGTGTTACGTTTATCAATGTATTTGGTGTCCTAGTACATCGCATTCTCGATTAATTAGTCTATTCCTTTTTCTTACAGTGATATTATTACACTGGTGAAACAGAGAATAGAAATAGGCTTCAAAAACACAACCTCTTCAAATGACACGTGTTCAAAGCCTATTGTCCTTAAGCAATCTTCTTGAGTGGGGGGATTAAAGAGGTTTGAGGAATTTCATGAATTATTCAATAGCTGTTTGACGCTGCAGCGGCCGAGTGGATGGATAGTAAAAATGCCCTGTTCGCTAAAGATAATATGAAATGTGAAGTTTTACTGGTGCACGTCTACAGTAGTCCAGGGTGTGTCTGTTTACTTTGCACAAAGGAAGTATAAATTGAAATTGCTACACTAGTAGTTTATAAAAATATGAAATGGGAGTTAGCATTTAAATGGCCATGTAAAATTGCCATAATCTTGACATTGACTGACAGGTGCACAGATCCTGCACACCGATTATCCCCATGATTGTGGGAATCAAATAATATTAGTGGGACAAAAAATTGTGAAGTAGGATAATGCACCAGGAAGAGTAGACCAAATAAATCTGTTTTATGAAATGAGTCGAAAACATTTCTGCAGACGCAGTAAAATAAATGGGACCTTCAGTATCCCATGTTCCCTTCAATTAAAATTAATTTTAAAGTATGCACAGCCGGTAGTGGCTGTGCGGATTTCATTCCGGCATATGAGGTAAAATTTGTAAATTATAAACACGTCGCACGGTACGGTGAATATGAAGGACAGAATGAGTCACAACCACATAAAGCTACACATGCAAAGGATACAGAAGAAACGGAAGACGACGACGTAAACGCGTGGGAAGAATCGTGCCGTTCTTATATCTACGGAACTAATACTTAATATTTAGCTGGACTGCTACAAAAAGAGCTTCTAGGCCACTTATTCGTTAGATAATGCTATAAATTTCCATTGTTTATGTTATGTAGAAGCTAGAATGCAAATTAATGAACTTTGCAATGATGGATGCAACTGATATTATTACCTTCAACAATTACAAAAACACAGAAAATAAAAATACCTGCAAAACTTGAAGTCTAAGAAGTTTCTGTTGCAAAGCCTTGAATGCAGGGTCACGACGCCCTTGGACCAGGTCATTGGAATACGAAGGTGCGGGCTCACTCACAAAGCTGACAGAAATTTTCCGATTGGCGGGCATCACAACAAATAATAAACTTAAACCCTTTCCCTACCTCCACTTTCCGACAATAACAAATTCAAGGGATGTCCGTTCTCTGTGAATGTCACCTTGTCTATTTGAACTACTCAATCTCGCCTACACGTTAAGTGCGTACGGACTTAAGTAAAGAAAGCTTTCCACGTTTCCATGTGTTGCCGAGCCCACGGCTGCCTAATGTCTACGAAGATGACAAAGGAATTGCAGACTCTTCTCCGGAGCTTCTGCTCTTTGTTACCCGGGTATCTGCATCCGTCTGACAGGGAAGTTGGAGGGAAATGGGGTTTTGTGGACTCTGGAGTCGCGTCGCGAGCCGCGGCGCGAGGCTCTCGAAAATCCAATCCCCTTTTGCAGCAAGTAAATTCTGGACGTTGCTGCAAGTTGTCGTGCATATTGAAGCTTATTTCCATCAATGAATGACATCGACAAACAATGCACATTCGACGCAGTGTTTTTCTGGCAGACAACAGATTGTCGCCTCGTATGTCGTATACTCAATATCACACTGGAGCAGAATCCCAAGGGAAAAACTATTGCATTGACAATCGACAGAAACGTACGTGTACGTGGCTTGGATGTGTGGTCCAATAATGCTCGGAGCATTTTTCAATTTACATTCAGAATAGAAATTGTGGGGCGAACATGAGTCGCATAATTTTGGAAACCAGCAGCTATTGCGTCCCCAGTGTATTACGTATATTTATTCGCATTCACATTGATACATAAAGTGGCCTGAATGCATAAAAGCCTTGCAAATTCGGTACATGCTGAAAGGACCGAAACCCGTCGCCAGCAAAATTGTAATATGTGAGTGATGGCACTCCACTACTGGCATGCGAATTTAAGGCTGACTGTGTATTTCTCACCAGCAGGCAACTATTCGACTACTAAATTTTGACACAATTTTGCTTTCATCCTGAAGGGGATTACCATGACTGTGGATATTAAAGGGCTGTGGATAAATTGCAAAAAATTGGACCAACCAATTTAAGAAATTTGCATCAGAAACGAGTTGAAAAGAAAGGACGTGTTCTCTCCAACGCCAAGGCTTCAGGTTTCATGGGATTAGTGAATATATTTGAGGAAAATTAGAATGCCCGGAGTTAAATTAATTGCTTCGCTCGCTCTCCGGCTGACTTTTAGATTGATGGGGTGAACAGGGGAAGGCAAACTTGTGATTACATCCTGAGATGCACCAAAGGCAAGTCCTTTCCCTTTTGTTCTAAGGATGCTCGTAATTAACTTCTGGATAAGTTAATTCGAGGATCCAACCGGTCCATTTGCCGTGAACTTTTCCCAGAACGCCGACGCCAATAACTTTTCGGTGAGTAAACAAATTCAGCCGTAAAACTGAGTACTTGTAAGATTGCAGCTGGTACGCATCGCACCACGGCGCGGCCGCTACGTAGATTTAAATCTCTTTCACGCTGTGAACTAAGATGAGCAAATTACAAGCATTTATTTTCCGTCTTTATGGAATCCACCATCCACTCCGTTAGATTTATTTTTATGAAGTTAAAGGTTCCCGCTTAGTTAAGTTCTATGATGCAAAAATTTGCAAAAAGATTCGTGATATGACGATACTCTAGACGCGTACTAGGGTGTCCTCATTTTGATGTACCTGATTTCTTATTCTAAGAATTAACTTCCGCAAGTTTACGCTCTTGAAGAATGTAGGATATTTGAATGAATCTCACGAGGTCTAGACGTATTTTCTTTACCATATTCCTAGCCCGTGGCATTTCTCATTTCAATAATTCCATTGTAAAAAATTAAAATCAATGCAAACTTCTTTTGGTCCCTAGAACCATATATACTCCCAAGCACAGCACATGTTACATGCACTGCACTTAACGGACATGCAATGCTTTAATGTACTTGAGCTGTTCTTATCAAACTACACAATTGATAACCCATGCAATCATGCAAGAAAAAAACCCAATTTCCTTGGGCAGAAACTTGTTTAAGCATTATTCGAATTGTCTGCTTATTCCGCTGCTTTATGAAGGCGGAATTATTACAATGAAACAAAAGAAAGATTACTTTTAACTGAAAGGAAAATCACAAAAAAAATTTAGATAAAGAAATACAAGATAAATATAAGTAGGTTTGAATATTAGTTGGTGGCTATAAGATTAGCTAACCTACTTGGAAAATTGTTGAGGTCGAAGATGGTGGTTTGACTGGGTAGGCTAACCATCAGCGTCACGCCCCTCTAATAAAATGGCACTATTGCTAATTAAAGTACTCAGAGAAGCGTGGCTTAGGGTTGATTTGCGTACAATTTCCTCCATTAAGTTCACAACCCTATGTTTATATGCTGGAATTTAATCCATTCCTGGTCTCGGTCTGCGGATTCCCATGGGAAGCAATTAGTTTACTCTAATCTAGCCCATGTTTCTTGAAGGTCAAGTGTAACTCGGGTTTATCCAATCTTCCTTATATATCCTTATTTTTACTAGACGCATATTTTATTGTATTTAATGCCAACTCTGTCAGATGAGCAAATTGTGAATTATGTAAATTTCCTCAATTAATTTACGCGCTAACGTCCATTTTTGTAGCATAGGTTGAACAGTTCCCATCTCTCAAACGCAAGTAACTTTTTGTTTTATTTTTCGAGATACGTCCAGATCTAACCAGCACTATCAAGCATAAAAAACAAGACTCTAAGTCGTTAGATCTTTCAACCGTGTAAACAATATGCAGATGTTGCAAAATGTTCAAACAATAAAACCTTGGTCATATTGGAGTTTTAGCACGTTTGTATTTCAGGCCGCTTGGAGTAACCTTAAACTTATGGCGCAATCCTAAAAGTATATAAATTTCCAGTGACTAAAAGGAAAACAAATTATCTTTTTGCACTCCGTTCTGCACAATTACATTGGCGGAATTCTTAATGATGCAAAAGGGGGTAAACTTGTGAGTTGTGATTAGGATTTTGACACGTATGTTTGGTTGGTTTGATGTAACCTTGGACAAGGGCGTATTTGCATTTACAAAACTATTATGCAATTAATGTCAACTTTAATATTGTCTATGTGCAAATCGTCAACTTGAGGTAAAATTTGTACACTTCCGAACCCTTATAAGTTGTAGTAAACACAATAATTGTGTTTTTTAATTATTCTCATAGACAACCAACCGGAAGGATGTTAGTTATTCGCTCGTTTTCTCATAACGCAAATGCGGTACAATAATTACATATGGCTTCTGGCTTCCTTCAACGCGTCTTATTATTGTTATGCGTTCCACGTGCACCTGCCTACAATTCAATGGAACGTAACGCGGGCTGAGCAAAGTATTGTTGCTTTTGCTTTATGGGATTTCTGTGGACGGGATCGGGTGGTGAAGGTTACATCGTAGTCAACCATTAGCATTGCCATTAGCAGCACAGGACCATAACATGTAGTCCATCCACCAAATCTCCAGATCAGATCCAAGTGAGTGCACGAATTTCCTTCCGCAGTTACCTCTTTAACTTGAACCAAATTGAATGTCTTGTACGGTCCACCGGACATATCCGTTCAGTTTAAAAGTGAATCTGCACCCAAACAGGTGACAATTAAGAGAGCACACAAATACATTACGTGGATTATTATTAAAATCATATGTGCTGTTTGTAGTATAACAGACGATCCGCTCCGCAGCAGTAGCAGTAGCACTGCATGTGCGCCGTGCGGTAATAAATAATTGTTTAAAAAATTTGTGTGGAGTGCGAAGTTAAATAGACAATGACAATGATGCATCACAAAAACATTCAAAAGCAAAGTTTCTGCTCATCTTTGGGTTCCTATTATAGGAGAAAGTGGCCGGTTCTCCTTCTCCTGTTTAGTTTCAGTATTTTTGTTTTAATAGTGTTTTTTAAATGGGTCGCACTCGGTTGGATCGTCGATTCACAAATTACAGAGGTAAATTTTAAAATTATTATTTTGTTTGTTATGAATGACTTTTGCGAGCCATCAATACTATGAAATTAAATGTATGATTTCCAGGCACAAGGTTTTAAAAATTGTGCGCACCCATTAGCAAATCTTACTATTTCATTCCCCATAAATTGAATACACAATATTATGTGACATGATAGTATTTTGTAATGCAGTTGTCGCCTTACGCACCTGATTTTGATTTCAAGAACATAGAACAACATAAAATTCTAAAACAATGCACATAAATTTAAAAATTATGTTAATGATAACTCAACACGCACGTAATTTAACAGTAGACCAAGTACAATGTGCCGACGGCACGCGTGGAGATTTCTCGTAGTATTGAGAACCGGTCGAAAATCCTTCTTGTCAAAGTACATTCTTCACTTACATATTTGCCTCGACCCAATCCAACAAATACCACAAATCATTATTTCAATGGGACAAGTGGCAGCGGGACATTAATTCACAATAATTAAAAAGAAACATGAATCAACAAAAAAAAAATTCCCCATTTCAGGTCTACTTCAATTTAATTTGATTTTGAAATGCATTGCGTGTGAAATGTGAATTTAAAGTCAAGTGCACTGCTACCGCACCGTCTAACTAAATCAAATCATAGGTTACATTTTATTATAAAGCTTTGACCCAATATCCACAATTGAATCGGCACAATATTTGACAGGAACTTTCCAATATTTTTGTCATAAAATTGTCGTACACTTAAAGCCCTGTTCACGATCTTGAAGATTATGGAATGCGGCGGCATGGTCTGAACTGAAATCACCATGATCATGCGCAAAGCACGTTCCTGCCTTTGTACGCGACACAGAAAGTGAACTCAATTTCTATTTTTAAATATGGAGTCCATCCTCATGAAATTTAGGGTATTAAGGCCTCACGCTTGTACAGAGAATGCAAGGGTGGACATTCTGTACTTATTTATGGCCAAACCGGGCTGTCAGTGATGAACGATCTCTAAATGTCAAAGAAATCATAGTCCTGTCCTGCGCATGTGCGAGAGTTCAGTAACTTATTACCTCGTCCTTTTTAAAATTGAAAATATAATTATTTATTTGATTGCTGATTGGATTTTATACCCCGCAATCAATACATAAACTCATTGCGCAAATGCCCTCATAACCAAAGGATGTTTATTTTTTCCACGACTCGACTCCACCTCAGGAATTCCTTTCGTATTTACACTAGTTGTTATATAAGCTTGACATATTTGCTCTTTGCATAATCGATTCAAAGGCGCGACTCCCCACGGATATTCTTGTGCATAATTTAACTAGGAATCCATGCCTGTCGCACAACACAGCTGCCAGCCCAACACTAAGGCAGGCCAAACAACAAATCATTGTTGCAATTTAAAACTGCGACTAAATAAATCACAATGCCCAATGTAATGTAATGTAAACTATTGCGACGTCGTCGCGTCGTCGGACGTCGTTGTCGGATTGCGATTGCCTCAAGCGAAAAAAGTCTTCGTTTTTCCATTTCACGACAAAACTCTATTTTTGGCTCCCACAATATCCCCCAGGTTAATTTGATCAAGGCCAAGAAAAACAAATTATTGCGGAGAGAGACGAGGCTTCGTTGTGTGGATTGGGATTTAGTGCGTGCTTAATTAACTCTTGCACTGCCATTTGATTTACTGCTCTGTTGTGAAGTCCAATAAGAGGAAGATGAACAATATATGACAATTAGTTATCGGCGGGGGGTTTATTCTTATTCTGTGTGGTGGCAATAAGTCATTCGGTAATAATATCAAATGAAGTTTTTTTGCAATTGAAAATCGCATTGTTAGAAAAATGTATTATGTAATAACGTATTGTTCTAGCTTTGGTGATTTTTCCTCTCATTTTATGTATGCCAAATTTAAATACTCTGCCCATTCTTTTATTTGAATATTGCAAAATGTTGTGATTAATAGGATAATAATTTTGAATGCAAACACACTGTGAGGTATTTAAGAAAATATCTTGTTTAAATTTCAAATCAAATTAATTTAAGGTACTCTGCAATTAAACAGGAATTCCTCATTTGCGCAATAGCGTGTAACTGAAAGGTCATAATTGCCATAATACTTGGCAATGAGATGGAAATGCTGATTTAAATTAAAGCGTTGTTTGTAACAAAACTGACGTTTCACGTGGAAAACTATCAGCATATGTGTCTTTATACTCAAGGAATTGACCTCACCTCAACATGTACCGTGCGTTGTAAGAAGAGGAAAAGAGGCAAAGGTGGCTGGCTGCGACGTTTGAATACAAGTTCAGACAGAATTGGGTCAAGTCTCATCATCAGTGTCTTTTTCCCAATCCAACTCAATGTGTTCATTAATCCTTTCTGCTGCAGTTTGACTTACCAGTAAATGCAGTTTATTTTATTCTTGTTAATTTCAATGTAAAGGTTAACTTTGTTGTGAAGCTCGCCTTTTAAGACACATTAGCACGCACACGTTGGGTTGCATTCCTAATTACTTGGCGGGCTACTGCCGCGCTGCCTTTCCGAGTTTTGTGGATTCCTTAATTACATGACGAATATGCAAGCATGCAAATTGCATACATATTTATGTTTACATGAGCGACAGCACCTAATACTTACTACCAATGTGTTGCATGTAACATGTTGTATGTACAGAACATATTACATACAATTTACACTTGTGCTAGAAGTTGTTATAAAATCATTTCAAGTCTAGCTATTAACATCATGTTGCACCTTGTTTTTCAATGAGTAGAAATAGTGCATAGTATTGAGTCTTTAATCAAATATTGCAACTATATTTTAATTAAGCTGCTGATTTCTGTAATATTCCATCTTTGATTACACTTAGAGAACTAGGGATGATACCTCATTGTTAAAAGTTAGTGCGTTCAACATTTATTTAACATTTACGCCTGGTTTGTACTCGCCATTTACCGTGCTCTTGCCGTGCTTTTTCGACAATTTACCGACGGCATGCTTTTTCTACGATTTATACTCGAATCCGTTTACCGTCGGTTTGCTTACGGTATGCCGTCGGCAAAATCTAAAATTGTGGTTTTTCTTTTTTCAATTCTATACTTCACTTTGCCTTTCCCTTGCCGTGCTTTTTGCGTGCTTTTTGAAAGTTGAACTCCAGTCAACTTTTGGGAAAGGCAAGGGAACGGTAAAGGCACGGTAAACGCAAAAAGTTTAAACGCGACGTGTTTTTTCATGGAAAATGAAAAGCAAGAGCCCGGTAAAGGCACGGCAAGGGAACGGTAAGACGAAAAAGTATAAACAAGGCGTTAAGGTTTGCCATGCCCTGGCAGGGTTTTAAGAGGACAAACTATTAGATCAGTAGATTATAAAAATGCAAATAAATGTTAAACCATCGAGAATGTTGAAAAGATTTTAGTTAAAATACGTAATTACACCTTAATTTGCTGATTATGCAGCCTGTGGTAATGACGACTTACGTGCTTTTGGGTTAGTCATCCCTGCCCTTGACTGTAGAAAAAGTATTCAACCTCCGGAGGGTACTCAAAGGCAAATGCAGAAAAAGTGTGTTATTTTATTGTCGAATTCACAAAGAGCAGTGGTACACAGAGCAGAATCCAGATTAAAGATAGGGACGACGCGGAATTCCCACTTTACCACTAATTTTTTCCACAATTCCCTAGGAATCCACCTTAGATCACGCTGTGCACATTGACCGTTGCTCCGTACCTTGTTTTTCCACATCAATTCATCATATAAAGCATGAAGTGATTAGTATGTTTTTTTTGTCAAATGAACCTGAACTAAAGGAGAGTGGTATAAGAGTAATTGCACTTGGTGTCCGTACGACCTTGGTCAACTTCCGTCTCCACTAAACAGGAATGGGACTAATAAATAAATGTAACTGCCAATATCGAGTCTGGCGAGGTTAACAATTATCTGCAGCTGAACTACCAAGCACTAGGAAATTGTCGTGCATTTGCATATTTAATGTTTTTAGAAATGTGCAACTTAAGTAATGTTCACAATTGAAAGTGCAAGTTCACGACATTTACACTGAATGGCATGAGGCTTATGGCACTTTAGTAATGGCTTGCGGATGCTTGAGATATTTATTTAATTTCACGAAATGATGTTTTAATTTATTTATGTTTTTTCTTAAACAGCAAGTCAGACTGATTCCGGAGACGGGTAGGTTCAATACAACTTTAAAATAGGCTTATATTTATAATTACTTACCAAAATATTGTGTGCACTGAAATATTTTAATAATAATAAAGCATGACATCTTTACAGATACATGGAACAAATGGACCAAGATTCCGGTACCAATTTTTGTTAAGTACAGATTTTTTAATGTAACAAATCCAGTTGAAGTCATGAATGGCGGGAAGCCCAAATTGAATGAAGTGGTAAGTTTATTATTAATTTATCATTTCATTCATTATCATACCAAAATGTATCATTAAATACTTTAATTTGTGGTAAGGGTCCCTATGTCTATGAAGAAAAGCGGTCAAAGAACATCATCAACTACAACACGGAAAATGATGAAGTGACGTACAGACAGCCAGTATTTTATTACTTTCGGCCAGATCTTTCGGTTGGAAAAGAGAGTGACCGAATCATTATTATTAATGTTCCTTTTGTTGTAAGTAAAACTTAATTTGCACATCATTTTTAATTGATTAACCTAACTATTAAAATATTTATGCTTAATTTCAGTCTGTGTCAAAAATTGCAAGACAAATGACAAATATAACCCTTGCGTACGGGATTGCTGATCGGACGTTAAGGCAGCGTGGAGAAAGATTATTTATGTTCAGCACAGTAAAAGAATATTTGGTAAATATTTAACTATGTGCATATGTGATGCAATTGTATTAGTATACTTGAACTTTAGAACATTGTTTTGTCATTATTCATTGCAGTTTGATGGGGTGCCCGTGCAACACTACGTGAATTTCTTGTCCAATCCAATTCTAGAATTCGTCGGTCGAGTTCAAATCCCAGCAGCTTTCAGTGGAGGAAGATTCGGTTTCTGGAAAGGAGTAAGTGTAGTGCAGGACATTATTTACTTTACTCTTAAATTTTGAGTGAGAATCTCCTTTGATGTCATATGGCCTAAGCATGGTGAGTGAGATCAATAAATAATGATCTGTACATCTTTGAACAGAAAAATGGATCGGATGACGGAGAATTTGTAGTTCGGACTGGGAAGACGAATCCAAACGAGTTTGGACGTATTATGAGTTGGAACGGAAAAACACGAGTTGATCACTGGTAAATTTGGGTTTCAATAAATATTTTTTGGGGTGGTAGATTTTGTATAGGAAATATCGGAAATAATACACTGAAATAATGTCAAACACCATAACAAAAATTAAAAATTCTCTACAGGAGCGGCCAATGTAACTTGATCAATGGAACGGATGGATCCGTTCTTCATCCTTTTATTTCAAAAAAAGATTACTTGCGATTCTTTGTTCCAGATATTTGCAGGTGACATTTGAATAGAGTCTAGCACACATTATACTATTTGTATGTGCACAGATCAAAGATTAATGTCAACGCAATGGAATATGCTTTTATAGATCACTCCTAATGATCTACGAAAAAGAGCAAGATTTCAAAGGGATAAAGGGCTACCGATTCCGACTTCCACATCCAAAGCCAGTATTTGAACACAAGGACTTCTGTTTTTGTCCAAAGAATCCTAAGTTTGAATGTTTCAAGACTGGCGTATTTAGCCTTGCTCCATGTCGTGACGGTGAGAAAGCTCGCTTAAGTTTAACAAGCCAAATCCTACAGGACGGTTTACAAATACTTTACTTTTGATGTTTTTTTAATTGCATGCAGGTGCACCGGTTGCGGTATCTTCTCCACACTTTTTTCAATCCCATGAACCATATTTACATGGTGTTGAAGGATTGCATCCTGATGTCGCAAAACATGATACGTTTTTAGATGTTGAACCGGTAAGCTGGATTTCAAATTCGAAATTTCCTTAATTTCTAATATCTCAAATACCACTAATTAGTGCTCCTAAAATTTTATCACATGAAGAATTTGATTTATTAGTTAAGGGTGAATTTGCTATCAGCTTTCCTGATGTCAGTTTTTATCTCAGTAAATTTATACATTGATGAATGCTTTTCAGAAAACGGGTCTTGTTATGCGAGCTGCGAAGCGTTTACAGTTCAACATCATGCTGGAACCTACTCCATATATGCCCACATTTGCTCGAGTACCGAAAGTCCTTTTCCCATTTTTGTGGGTAGAAGAGGTAATTTTTCTAAATAGAATATAAGTTGTTTTCATTTCAAGGCTAATTTCCAGTAATGTGAATGTTAACAGCTTATGGTGTGCATGCGTGACTTTAAAACGATTAGAACTAATTTTTCTAATATTTACCTTTGCAGATGGCCGAAATCACGGATTCCCTCGCCCAGGAGATAAGAATACAATTAGTGGACAGCGTGGAGTTAGCCGACAAAATGGCGATGGGAGGTCTTATTTTCTGCTCAATCCTTATCCTCATTGGGATTCTCGGATGTTACCTTGTCACTTGCCGAAGCAAACGAATGACTGATGATTTGGATGCAGATTCTTTGGATGAGAGCACAACGTCTCTTTCCAGGTCTGCAAGTTCTTTGAGTAGTAAAGGTGGAAGTACAATTAGCAAGGGTACCATGACTAGCGAGAACAAAGGAACAATGACAGAAGAACACATATCGACGTCCATCGATGACAGCCACATAAATGAGGGTGAAATGATGGAAAAAATATCCAAGATGTAAGCTCCGCTACTGAGACGTGTACTCATTACAAATGGACTTAACTTTATAAATACGAGGGGTTTGTGCATTCTAAATGTTTGAAAATGATTGCCATGAACCATGTTATATACAAATGTATATTTTCAGTTATAAGCGAAGGTGTAACTATAATTTATGAGATTTAGAGTTGATTATGTGCCAATAAATGAACTATTGAAAAGTGACCAGCTTGATTCTACAATTTACTACAACAAAACAAGGTCATTTCTCTGCCGAAATGAACAGTCTTTATTAACCTCAATTTTCTTCAAAATTTGGGACCGGGTTTATTATAGTAATGTTTCAAATAACCAAGTGAATCTTGTTTTGCATTTAAGACTAGATAATTCTATTAGATTGTTGTAACAGGAATGTGCTGTAGCTGGCTACAGAATTTTAGAACCTGACAAGACATCTCATCCCGTGGGAACCCACTGACTTTTATTTGCAAAAGAAGGTATATTGCCTCACACGCTTGACATAAACTTCAAGGAAATGGATTTTAAGAATGGACCAGGACACAATTTTGTTATTTCTGTCATTGTCCGACGACTACGGCTACTACGGCGGCGGCGATGAGGTCCAATTATCAAGTATAAAATCCCTGTTGAGTATAAAAAATATGATCAATTTGTCTGCTTTCTTTCCTGCCTGCTCTTTTCATCTTGGTGCCATTTTCGTTCGCACGCCAAATAAAACTAAACTAGCTTTATGCGTACCCAACGAATGTTGTGTTGTGACCACTCAAATCTCAAATGTGCATATTAAATCTGATGTCACAGGCAAAAAATATCGCATACCAGTGAATTCAATCTCTCTTGTATCCATATTCATTCTATATGTTTAGCATGGCTAATATTTATTTATTGCTTTAAGCGCAGGTAAGAATTTCCGTTTCCCCTTGCTATAACGAATGAGATAAATTATGCATGAATTTGTTAACTAGATTATATCTAATTTTGATGAATTGAGCAGCTTTATTTCCTGAAATGCGTGCGTAAAAGGAAACACTACAAAACGGTTTCCCCCACTATCTCAATTTTTTGAATGCGTAAATGAATGTATTTTTTGGCTAGCCCCAAAATTTGTGCGTATCGAAGAAAAATTAATTCCGCAGTTTGCATATTTCTAATATTTCTAATGCATATAATTAATTTCGTCGTATCACAATCTATAGGAAGGTTTCTGCACGTTAAATACCTACACAATTTAAACGGTAAATTACATCCATACGAAGCTCCTTGGTGCATGTCATCATAGCGTAAGAAGTTAAAGAAAGATTTAGTTAGTCAAGCCTCAATTCCACATTAGTACTGCTGGGATTGCATAAATTTCGGTGACCAATGAATTTGTAATTTCATTCAAATGCGTTTAGCAATTACTATTGGCATAGGTGATTGCACAACAGGTCCTGCAGGGCATGAAAACCTTGCCTTGTGTGATTCACATTACATTACATGTCAAATCCATTGTGAGAATTTTCAAGTGTATTTTTTATGGATGTTGAAAATTAGTAATTGGTTATAAAATTACACGGGGATGCGTGCCCAGGGTAAGTAATTGCAAAAGTTTCCCCTTTGTGAAGACTGAGCAATTGCTGTTCGCTCCTTTTACTTGAAATAATCTTATTTTGAGACATTTTGACATATTGGCAATGAAATCAGGGCTTAGGGATTTAAGACTGGGGTAGATGAGTCCATGTTTAATTGGGAAGAAAGCGTGAGAGTGTCAGGCAGAGCTGAACTCAAGGGAACCCCACCCCCACCACGAAAGCGAACCAAGCCAATATAAAGCTCCATTCTTCACACTCTCGACGCTTACTATTTTGGTGGAAAATCAAAAGGAGACAAAGGAACTTGGGTTTGGGTGGAAACTAGTAGAAGGGATTTCAACTACATTGGAATAAATTCTTTTTAAAAAAATGTTTCACTCGTGTAGTGGCAGAGCAGGTTGAGGGAGTTTTGTTAGATTGTGCCAAATACATTGGAGATTAACTTTTTGGATTGCACTTTGTGGATGGTGATTCTAGCAATTCTTGGAAGTATTGAATTTCGGATTGCAGCTAAAGGAAGCTTGTTTGCGCAGAGCTCTTGTTTTTCATCATGTTTTTAAAGGTGAGTGGGTTTATCCGTTTATCTGTTACTTGGATTCGTCAATTTTTTCAAAATTCTTAATTTG
Organism: Orthonychiurus folsomi; assembly: GCA_036851895.1. Lineage (NCBI taxonomy): Eukaryota > Metazoa > Arthropoda > Collembola > Poduromorpha > Onychiuridae > Orthonychiurus > Orthonychiurus folsomi. The sequence goes on along the minus strand of JAAXYW010000755.1, from coordinate 12,525 downwards.
GATTAAGAAAGTTCTCTCGGAGTATCAAAAATTGTGGTATAATGTAAAAATTAAGAGTAGTATACGCCACTACTACGGATTTATTTTGAATAAAATTGTGCAGTTTGTGAAACTATAGGACACACCACACCAGCCTTTTTAAGAATTGCATTGCATGTAATTCACAACAGTTCAAAAGCATTGAATGGTGTTTGGTCACATAGCCAAATATGGTTGAACATCGTATAAGAATTATTTAAGTGTTGTGCAGTTTAAACTAAAATGAATTTGTCAAGCTTCACGCTGCATTATTTTCACATTTTATCTCACATCATGTAGTGGAAAGAGGACGAACTTTTATTCTTCAATCGGCAAACCGCTTAAAATTGCATTGTTGAAATGGGACCTGTAGCAGGTGAATTCTGAGCCCAGCCTTACAGGTTAATTGAGGAAGCAAAAGAGTTCCATTTTTGCAATCTTCACCCATTCCTGCATTTTAAAAGGCGACCTTTTTCTAGTCTGTGAGTATGAGCACCGTGCTAATATGAAGAGCTGTCTGCAGACATCTCCAAGATTTCCGTGTTACTTCTTTTCCTATACTATTGGGTGCGGTGTTGAAGCTGTGTCGGCAGTGCCAATGTCCAATTGAGTACCATGCAATATGCCATTAGAAGTGTGAAAAAATAACCGCAATAATGCAGTGTGAAGAGTGGATTCCATTGTTGCTTTGTATACGAAAGTGGTGTGTGCTTCATGAAAATGCTTCATTTTGGATGATTTATTAAAAACATCTACTTCAAGAACGTTTAAAAATCAAATTCTCAAAAGCTTGCAAGCATTCTTCTAAAAGCTGCCTTAAAGGTTTAAGAAAAAGTTAAACTCAGTTAATGTCTATGCCTATTTTCCCCTGATTGCTATTGTTACTTTCACTTATTGGAACGAAGAATTTTAGTTGATTCATTAAAATGCGTATCAGGTTGAACTCGTCCGGAAGGGCCCATTCCAAGGTTCCAAGGGCACGAGAAGTTTTGAGACAGAACAAATCCAACTTTCATTTTCGCTTCATCTGCAGGGCTGTGTGGTGTGTGACTGTGAATGTATCATTAAATTTGTCAGAGATTAAATTTCAAAGGAAGGATAAACCTCAGTTGCTACCGACAGACGACTTCATTGGAGTGCGTGTTGCGGCAACTCGTAGTCAATATGAAACTGCTCACTCACCTGAGTCAGTGCGGAGTTAATCGATGGGGATGGAATAATTTGCAATTTGTAATGCAAACTTTTTTCTAACTCACTGACACATTTGCATTCGGCCGGAACGGAAGAGTGAAATTCAAATCCTATAAAACTTGTTGAATGAGTGAAATATTCCTCAATTTCTGTTGATATATGAAAATTTGAGAACCTGCCAAAACACTATTTTTTGCAAACTGAAACTGCACTTTCCAGATTAATGGCGCATTAACTTAATTCTATATTTAATTACGTCTTAGCGAAATGATCGATTGAGTCGATCAATGCTGACATTACACCATGACACTCGTATGTTTCATGATGTAAGTGAAAATCCAGAACTAGGCAAGAAAAATCTCCTTCTGTCACTTGTGTGCGTTACTTTTTATGCTTTAGTTTATATTGTTGGTTTCTACCAAATGCAAACGGCACCAGCACCCTCAGTTTAGAAATCAATTATTTCGAAGCATTCTCTGGGCAAGTAATCTCCATGCATGAGTTCACGATTTATTTTCATTGAAACGGACGAGCTTCCTTTCCATCTCAAATGGACCTGAACCAAAAAAAAGTTATCGAAAGTCAGGCAGTCCTATACTACTATAATTGCCTCCCTGTGTTTAACTTGCCACAAATCGACGAATTGAAGGCAAACTGAGTGGTAAAACATTAAATTTAAAATCCTTGTCGCCGGTTTCCCTTTGTTTGAGTTATAATGCGTGCAATGCAAGAGTATGATCTAACCCTTCATGGGATTAGAAATTGTGCAATAGTTTAGGACTAGAATTAGGATATATGCAAAAATGTTTAATTCAGCGGAACAGAAATTGGCGGTGACGATTGGCTCATTGAATGACTGCCGTGTGAAATTTAAGGTGTCGAACACCGCACCGCGTCCGTAGCAGCGTGTTGAGTTAAATTTCCTCTTGCGGTTTCAATTTTAAGCAAGACCAAAATATTTTGGTTTGCCTCGTTGGAAAACTGTGCCAAACCATTGCATTTTGATTGCAGTGGCAGTAGTACTGTAAGCCGAATTTGAGGTGATGACAAAGCAGGACACAAAAAGGAACAAAATAAATTGCCAAGTTTCAACTATGCTATAAATTTATTAAACAAAAAATTACTTTCCCATTTACCTGTAATTTTATCCACCGTCCGTGCCTAGGACCCAAGTTCAACATCCGTGAACTTAAAGTCCAAGGTAAACTCAACGCATTATTTTTGGCAGTACTCGCGTAATGTAATTTAAAAACTACAATATTTTGGCACACTCTTGGTTATATTATGTTCAAATCTCTCAATGCTTTAAAATTACATTACCTATTTTATATACGTGTTTTGCAGTTATTATTCTTTCCTCTTCTCGTGAGTTCTTTGAAACCAACGTCGACGGTTCCGTCCAAACTTCAGAGTGCGGCCCCCACAGTTATATACACCGCAGATGCAGCAAGGTGAAAACAATTTGCTTTGAAAAACAAAATAATTTTCTGACTAATTAAATGTTAACAACAGACAACAAGAAAGTCCACAGTCAGCCACTTACCAACCGCCCACCGCATACGACTACGATCCAACTGGTCCTTCCGGTGCAAGTGCAATCATCGAGCCAAAGCAGGAAAACACCGGTTTTGTTGACCCCATCGACTTCAATGCGTTCTTTTCGGATGTCGTCAAAAAAAGCACAGGAGGATCCACCAGGGACTTGAGCCCATTCACATCCGAATCAAAGTCAAAGGATTCATTTTCCGGGTTTTTTGAAGATGCTCCCCGAAGGAATCAATATTCTGAGCCCAACTTTGGATCACTTTCTTCCTCGGCATCAAGCCAGGTAAGGAATTTTATACTAAAATAAAAATTTACATAACTAAACCCTCACGGCTTTTTTTAGAAATCAAGGAAACACGGCGATGACACCGAAGATGGCTTTGTTGATCCGAACGTGCAATTCCGGTCCTTGTTTGACTCCACCGAAACGGCTGATGGTTTTAAACCAAATGATTTCTTGGATTACAAGGTTAGTTAATTACAATTACTTGCCATGCAGATATCAGTCCAGTATTACGAATTGACCAATTTACATTATGCTAACCATTAGGGTGATTCTACCGGTGCAGAACCATCCAAAGGATCCCAAACTCAAGCATACCCCTCATTCACGTACAGTGGACGCCAGGATGACTACGATGGTCCCCAGTCCGACCCGGGAAATCCAAACGAACGTTATCGTTCCAGTTATCGTCAAGTAGACAGTCGCCCTGATCCATACGACGATGGAGTTTACTACAATGGAGAAAGGGACGATTCACCGCGTGCCCCAAGACCACCTCCAAGACAATATAGGATCAACAGTGACGACGCAAGTTATGGACCTCCATCTCAAGATGACGAACAACAGCAAAACAATCGTAAGTCATATTCCCCAGCTAGTGAAGAGACTGCACATGCACCACAAGCCGCAGGTGGAAAACCAAAGGGAGCAGAGTCATCATCTGGAGGGAAAAGCAAGTGCAAGAAGGTAATTAATTACAAAATAAAATTTGAATTTAAAATTTACTTTTTATTCATATGCCAATATTATAAAAAGGTTGAGAAGCAAGTTGATACAGAAGAAGATTACAATTCCTACGCTGACCCTGACGAGCCTTCACCAAATTATGACCCATCAACCTACAGTTCTCGCTACAAGAGACAAAATTCTGGTAGAGGGGGACGTGGTGGAAACAAGCAGCGGACTCAGAAGAAGCCGATGACTTGCTACGTTTGCGAAGATGAGGATGGAAGATACGCAGAGCGTTGCTCATATGATTCAAAAGCTGACCCTAAACAAGGATCCTATTTCCATTCCAGCTCAACATCTTTTAACGATAAGGGAAAACGTCCAGGGTAATTAGTACTTTTACTTAATGTCAATGCATGCCCTTCTGATTGCACTTCTAAATTAAATAAATTCGAAATTCACCAAATTCTTGTACGTTCTTGACAGTGGTAATGGTAGGGAGCGATACAAGAGGCAACCAAACATCGTCACATCTGCATCCGTCATTAAGACTGTAATTACAACATCCGCGACGAATGAGTCTTTACCAAAGAAAGTCGAAAAACGGCAAAGCGACGGCGGCCGCTACGCATCAGGCTACGGAGAGGAGCGACGAAATAAGCAACGGGATCATCCCGAACCTGAGGATTTTGACGATTACGGCGAAGAACGTGGACGAGGACCAAATGGACGACATGAAGAGTTTACACCAAACTACAGTCCAGAAGAAAACTACAGCCCAGAATCAAATTCCAGGCCTCGGGAGGGTGGTAGTGGTAATGGTCAAGGTTCAGGCTCAAGTACAAGAGGTTATGATTTCGGACCCCCAGCTGACTTCGGACGGGATAGCGGTCGAGGTTCGCGTGGATTTGAGTATGACTTCTCCATCCCAAGAGATTTTGACCCAGATATTCAGCTCGGGACATCAAACACAAATAATAGACCTATATTCTCTGGTGGCAATAACAATAATAATGAATTTGGGCATCCAAATTTCGATATTCAATATGATGATTATGTTAAGAAATACTTTCCTGATGCATTTGGCCCAACGCAGGGCCCAGCGAGTGCTTCCTCCTCCTACCGCCCAGAAGGTAAGTTATTTATTTATTAGCTCAGTGAAATTTCTGAGGTTATTAAATTTGAATTGATTTTAGGAGCAGGCTCAAATTCAGGACCTGCATTGGACGCTCCAATTACGCCAAATTATTACCACAGACACCGAGACGGGCCTGAGCGCCAACACACACAGCAGTCTCACAATGTTGCTCCACGACCCAGCTATAACAGAGGTCCTGCCTACGATCGAGGTGAAAGTAGCCCAAGTGGACCCAACTATGGTCCAAGCGGCCACAGTGGTCCAAGTGGTCATAGTGGCCCAAGTGGTCCCAGTTACAGTCCAGGTGGTCCAAGCTATGGCCAAAGTGGCCCTGGCTTCAATGAGGCTCCGTACCAAGGAGAAGAATACCTGAATCAAGCCATTAACCAATTTGGTCAAAGGGATCGAGGTTCAGGGAATTGTGAGAAGGTCAAGAAAGGGGATATGACTTGCATGGTTTGCAGAGATCCCCGAGGAATGAAAAAAGAAGAATGCATGTATAAATCCGATGATCCCAAAAATACTGCAATGGCATACCATGAAGTATCTGAATACTCCTCAAATCCTCCAGCCAGTATCTTGCCACTCCCCAAACCCCAGCTAAGCCCACAAGAATCCAAAAAGCACGAAGTGAAGAAACTACCGACAGACTATGATTTTGACTATTAAATCATGCATTAACACCTTATCTATAAAGAAACACACTTCTCAACTAACAATTGATTTGTAATTGAATGTGCTGCACTTGACTTTTTCGCGGACATTGTACAAATACCTTCGACCAACATATTAAAATTGACTAAAAAATAAAATAAAACCAAGTCTTTTTAAAATTAGACGTCGTATTTATTTTGACACGATTATCAAGCTGCAAAATTGCATTGTGAAAGGCCAGTGAAAGCTATTTAATTGGTTGCGAAAGTCTTGCACATTACTGCGTCACAGAAATCCTTTGTGTCGCATGGGCCAGGCTCCAAAGATTGCAAGATTGGCTGTCCGGGAATTGGGTCCGGATGTGGTGGATGCTTCAAGGTATCGTGGACTGCCTTTGAATTCACGAAAACGGATTGAATCGGCTGCTTTGGAATTACAGTGTGACCAGGGACTAGAGAGGGATGAACACGGGGTACATTTGGAACGAATTGATGACAAAAATCTGGGAACACATGAGCATCGTTGTCCTTTGGATGTTTCGTCTGCCAGTAGCGACAACATTCGCAAAGTCCTGGCTTTCGAACCAAAACCATGTCGTCAATCTCCCTACGAACGCATCTGCAATAAACAAAGTACGGTAAGTCCTGTTTGATTATGGTAAAAAATGTGTATAAAAGAATAAATTACTTAGGCGCCGCATATCTAGTCAAAGTGTAGTCATCGGGATATTTCTTAGGAACATAATCCACTTTGTATGTTGTATCCATATTGTAGGTTTTCCAGTCATTTGGAACCAGTGGCAGCTGAGGAGCTTGGCGATAGCCATATTGAGTCAAGTTTCCCTGCATTGTATAACAATATTAAAATGTTGTCAAACATTTTAATTAATAGATGAAATGGAATCTCATACATATGGAAGAGCGTTGTCCGGTTGAGGTTGCCAAACCGCATTACCCCTCAGCTTCCAAAATCTATTAGGTTTCTCTTTACATCCGGCACGCCGGACTTCCCAATTGTACATGAGGTCATTGGTCGTGGTATAATTGCGAAGGTACTCACAGTCCCTATTACTCAAGAAACCCACCCCTTCAGATTGACGTCTTTGTTCGTATTCTTGAGGTGGGATGCATTTCATTTTTGTGTAGTCTTCAGCCGCATGGGGAAGATAATCTGTTTTCGTGATAGAATTTCCAGTGCATCGTGGGCAGTATTGATGAAATTGTCGTCGTTCCTCATACCAATTGTGTTGAAGGACCTGAGCAAGTAATAATTAAAGGGTCTAGCACTCCAATCTATTTTGAAATCAAAAATATAAATTCAGGGCGTACCCGATTATTGTAAGGATTTTCAGCACCCCATCTTGGTTCTTCGCATTTGCGCTCACCCTCGTAAGGAGGAATACATACTTCCATTTTTGCTGTCGAGTCCAATTAAACTTTCTGTAATATAATGTTATACTGTTCAACAGTATATAGTACTGATTGTACAACGCAGCAGCTCAGACTTAATTGAAAAGTGATACTCCTAACCGTCAAGCTCTCGTCGTAAGTTACCCACCCACACAACTCACACAGTTCAAGATTTTTTATTCTAAACAAAACTAGCTACAGTGTCGTCATAACACTACAATCAGTGAAATTAGATAACTGTAAGCCCATTTAAAACCGTAGTTCAATGAAAAAGAGTCCATACCTGTGTTTTTTCAAAAATGTATCATTTCATTTTCATTCAATCTAAGCAAACAAAGCTTATTTGATACTACTATGCGCTTGGTTGTGATCACCACGTTACCCCAATCCTCACAAGCAATTTTTAGTGCCCCGGGAAAATGTAAAACAATCAAATGCTCAAATACTTCTGGTTGGCGACGGTATTATCGTGCCTGCGATTGGTTGGCTATTGTGGATTGTTGTACCAGTTTATCAGTTTTTTGGTCATCGATCTTCAAGCTAAAATCTAAGACAAAGGACTAAAGGTAAAGTATTGTACAACCAAATCATTTTATGTTTAATGAATATCCGGGCTCTTTCAAATTTCAAATAGATTTTTTAAATACATAAAGGATGGTTATTTTAGTTTATAAATATATTTTTTTGCTGTAGAGGTTCCCTTAGGCCACTTCAATGGCATCCCACTCCAACTGGTGTTCGGACAAAAACCCTAAAGAAGTCAATACCAGCTCTAAATGGCACGAATTTACAGCCAAATGTAACATTTGCAATTTTGTTAGGACTAGAAGAATATACACCATCAACGGGTTTAAGTTTGGGTACATGGGATGCTGTGATGTGAACAAATCTTACAAACTTACAGAATTTGGTGACCACAGTTGGGAAAAACTTGTTCATTTTCCAGGGCTGCACCAGGGTGAAATCGGTGAATGTTTCAACTATCTCAACGTGATTCTGAAACTCGAACACCAACATCGACTGTGCACTCCGCTGGCACTCCAATCAAAGGGAACTTTGTCTACCAATGACGATGGGATTATTGATCAACCCCGAATTGGAACTGATTCAGACTGTTAAGGATTTTTGCATGCTATTATTATTGTTGATGAAGTGAAACTCAGGCTTGTGTAGTATGAGCTACTGATATAAAACCTTTTTTGCTAGAATAAAACTCAAGTTTGGCCTGGCGTTCCCTCTGCTCAGCACTGGTATGGTGGTGTTATTCATTGAATTAGATATTATGCTGTGCGAAATATAAATTTTGTAAGTCCTTCTAAATTTAGTGTCCAGTGGGAAGACTTTTTGATTTTTTTAACAATATTATTTTATTCAAAAGCAGCCATTCATAATTGGCGAACACGCTTAAGCTAGGTTCTATCAAATAGTAAATCTCCACATTCACAATTATCCGCAAATCTTCTCCTGGGACAGGTTTGAAAGATTAACTTCATTTAAATGGTGAGCTACTATTACATTGAATCTAAAGTAAGAGTATCTCTAATTATCAAGGGAGAGCAATCTTATTCCGCAAAATATTTCTTCAAATCCTTTTCCATACCCTTGATCAAAAAGATAACATTGCTAGCTTCTTGTTATAGTTTTTCTTGATATATGACTTACATTTGGATCAGTGGTAGGGCCGTAACGTTCAACAACTTGTCCTTTTTTATCAACAATAAACTTGGTAAAATTCCACTTAATGAAACTTCCCAGAGTTCCTCCTTTCTTGTTTTTCATATATTTCCACAACGGGTGAGCATTGTCACCATTGACATCCACCTGATAAGATAGTCCATTACTCTTTCCGTAATAATGCTACGAAAAATATATTGACGTGATCCACGTGATCACGCTAATAGTGAAACAAACCTTGCTTGCCAGGTCCCACTTGACATTGTACTTATGATCGGCAAACAGCTTAATTTCTGATTCGGGAGCTGGCTCTTGTCCGCCGAATCTAAAGTTTTTAAAAATACGAAATTAGTTAAACCTGCATCTCTTTTCAAGCTTTGGCCGTAGAACCTTTTTTATAAAAATGCCACTCACTGGTTGCACGGAAAACCCAAAATTCTTAGACCCTCTGTCTCTCCATATTTTTCGTGGAGAGCCGTCAACTATGTAGAAGGGCGATTACTTTATTATGGCAACATTTAGTAATTTTGCTGAATATTGCTGTAGTATTCTTTTATGGATTCTAAAAAAATTACCTGTGTGTAGTTGACGGGGGTCTTTCCTCACTTGGATGCCACATTGACAACAATCAAAACATGACCTCTAAAATTGACGTCAAAAAATTTAAGTTTGCTGGTGTACCACAAAAAAACACACAGAAACGTTTACAAAATGGCTATTCAAACTTACTCATATTTTGACATGCTCTTCTCACTGCCGTCAATGTCCAGAAAATCGAATTCGTACACAGACGAAGCTGTTTTGGAGTCTCCTGCTGATTTTGACTTCAAAAATATAAAGAAACTAACTTAAAATTACATTTCATACGCAACAGGTAGTACTTCATAATGCAGCTGACTGACTTACAGTTAAAAATATGTACAGGAAGGGCAATTTAACTATATCTTACCATGGCTAAGTTGTAAGAGTTAAATCACTGACTGTCAATTCGTGAATGTCTTCCCAGCTCAGCACTTGGAAGTAAACAGATGAGGCGGAATGAATTGGTAGAACTTCAAAATGTGTTCAAGCCCCACCAGTCAGGCACGAGTAAATCACTTGCAACAACTAACTGCAGGCAAATCTAGTCCAGTCGACCTTGTCCTCTGCTGCAAAGTTACAACACATATATATTGACAGTAGCATCCAGGCACTTAAGTATTTATGTGGCAATCATGCTAGCCACTATGCCGCGGGCCACACAGCAGCCGCGCAATCGCGAACTAGGAGAACAGCGCTGCGTTGTGCTAAATCTTTTACAAGTGTTGACTTGAATATTTCAGTGGCCTTTCTGCTCATTAAAAAATGATGCGCAACGTTGATTGCTGGGCAAATAAAGTTGTTGAAGTGCTTATATTATTAGTTATTAACGAATGTTTACTATTCATTCCATTCACACCTTAGCATTTGGAATTATTTAATAATTACGGTAATGGCATATTCATCAGCGCTGATAGCCTCTACGTGAAACATAACTAACAAAGACAAATCATTTACTTGCACTCAAGCAACAAGTGCAATAAAACATTCAGTTTGACGCGGCTCTTTTGCAATCGCAAACGCTGATTGTAATAATGTTTTAAATATTATGAATTGCAGAAGAGTGGGCTCTGGAATTAATTCAGAGGCGAAAATCCAACAAAGAAAAATGTAAAATTCTGCTCAACAAGAACACCTTTAAGGCGGCTTTAACGCTTTCGGCACCTTATTACACAATAAACTTTCATTGGATATTTTCGCTTCCCGAAAGTAGGGTAAACGAAATTGAAGATCAATAAATAATGCATGGCTTTGGCTAACCGCTTGTTATCTTAATGTACAAGCCTATAGTTCTGCGTTGCAAATAGCACTCCGTAAAATGAATGCAAAAGAAATGGTTTGCTTTTTCTTGAAGTAGCTTAAACAAGTTCCTTTTTGAATCGAAATCAATAAACCGATAAGTATCTACGCAAAAGAACAGGAATGAATTCTTGCTAAAACCTAATACGTAAGCTCTAATTCAGTAGATGTAGTTGGGTAAAACTATTATTAGGACCATCAGAAACCAACACCAATCCAACAATACGCAAATTCCTAAGTTATGAATTGACGCCTCTAACAGCGCTTCAAACGAAGATCAGAGTATGCGAATTCTAATTCTTGGCCTTCAGCTTTAGTGTGAATAAATTGAAATCCCCTTAAAATTAGTGACAAAGTCAAAGTCTAAGCTTGCTCAAGCTAAAACCGAGAATCCTTCCAGTTTGCAACTCAATAAATCATAAACCCATACATTATTCACAACAATAACTACAGGTTCTTGTATGACGTTTCGAAAATGTCACGCAGGCTGGTACTGGTAATCCTGAAGATGCTTTCGGAAAAACAGCTGCCCTTGGATTTATGTAATGTGGTCATACACAAGAATTAGAATTTGCTATTCTCGGCCTTGGACTTAGTTTCATTCTATCATTGCCTTGAAGTGATGTTCAATTAAATTGAGATTTAAACAAATATCTTTGACTACATCTGCACTTCTCACACTAGTCGGCATCCTGCCTTTGTGGCTTCTAGAGCACAGAAAAACTTTAAAATGACGTACAAAGTAACCTCTGTTCTTCCAACTAAATATGGATTTGGGGAAGGCCCTCTCTGGGATGATCGTAGACAATGTTTAATATTTGGCGACGTTTTCGCTAAAACTGTAGTCCAGTACGATCCAAAAACAGGCAAAGCTGATGGAAAAGCAATTCCCAAATTAGAGTCAGTTCCATATTTTAGCGTTGCAGTTCCTTACGAGAATAGCTCAAAGTTTCTCGTCGCAGCTTACGATAAACTCGTCGAATGGGACTGGGAAAATGATACGCATTCTCGGATCCTTTACAATTTCAATACTCAGGGACTGGATTCAAAGAAAATTGTAACTATCAACGATGCTAAATGTGACGCTAGTGGAAGGTTTTGGATTGGTTCCTTGGTGCCGGACAATTTTGGGGAAATGACTGTGGTGAAAAATGAAGGTTAGGTTAATATACTATGTTAAGTTTTGAAAATCAATGAAATGCGTTGCAATTCCAGGAAGCCTGCACCGATTTGATCTACAAAGAGATGGGTCAGTACTAGGATCAACACAAGCTTCTGGATACGATATTCCCAACGGGCTGACCTGGGATAGGGAAAACACAAAGCTATTCCACTGCGACCTTTTTCAAAAAGTGATTAAGGTTTTCGACTTTGACCTGGCTAGTGGGAAGGCGGGTAAATATTAAACATACACAAGATCTACTTACAAATAATCCATTGATTCAAAATTCTACTTTAAAATTATAATTTGGATGTCCTTAATTTATTTAGCAAATCAAAGGATATTTTTCGACTTCAATCAAAACCCAAATATTCAAGGCTACCCAGACGGTTTGACAGCTGACAACAGTGGAAATCTTTGGCTTGCTTGTTGGAAAGGGAGTTGCGTCATGAAAATTGACGGAGTTACTGGTGAGAAGAGAATTAATTAAGACGACTATTCAAATTCAAAGTTTTAAATTGTGTTCTCAGGTGTTGTATTGGATACAATAAAAATTCCAGTGGAGAACGTCACATCCGTCATTTTCGGAGATGAAAAGTATAATAGGCTTTATGTAACAACAACATCTTTGGAGTTAGACAAAAGCGAGGTCAAGGGTCAACCAGAAGCTGGGAAATTATTTTCAATCACTTCTGAACGGGACAATACATTTAGGGGATTTCCAACTTTTTCGTTAAAGTAAAATTAATAAAATTATGTGTTATTATACTTTATCGTTCTGACATTAAAGGCAGTATTAATAATGGCGGGCTAAATTTGAGCCTGAGTTCGGACTCATCAAAGTCTGAGCCAGTCCGTGGCTCAGCTCAAGCTCACTTTTGTATTAACAATAAAATTCCGTCTC
>JAAXYW010000754.1:0-30054 GCA_036851895.1 Orthonychiurus folsomi | reverse complement strand
TAAGGATAGCATGCAAGGACGGATATGGCAGGGAGGATGATTTGGAATGTAATTAAGGTTGGTTTTGGAATTTGTAATTTTTTTCGTAATTTAAAGGTGGAAAAAGATGGTGGATTTTAAATTTTATGTGTTTAACCTTTTTTATTGTCTGAAAATATCCATTTGCGGGAAATTTGATCATAGCAACAAAAACGTAATTTTGAATGCATTTTAAACCATTTGTTTTGAAATTTGATAATATTTTTATGCCTTAAAATGATTCTTCAACCTAAATACGAAACTGCAAAGAAAAGAGTCGTTTGAGAGGCAAAATCTCAATATTTTAAATAGTTTTATTTCAAATTGACATGTTTTGCGTTCGCGCAGCAGGCAGCATACAGCAGAGAAAATATTAAATTTTCATTATTAAACACATCCATCTCCCAGTCTTAAAAACTGCAGATCTTTTACATACTTTTTATGTAGTACAAGCTACAAACAACTTAGCATCTGAAAAGGTCAAAGAACAGAAAGTAAGATTAGCCGGGTCAGGCGGAGGTCAGGTCAAGCTCCTTCACACACACATGTTATTGTGGCGCCTCATAATGGCAATAAAGGAAGGAAAGGATAAAATTTGCACGTGCATTTCTGTTAACTGCTGAATGGGACATTACGGAATTTAAAGATTTTTCCTTTCCGTGGGAGCACGTATCGTAGGTAAGCTCCCAAAATTTAATCCCGCTGTACATACAAATGACATAGGCATGGCGTGGAATATAATTTTGCGGATTAAAATTGGATGGCGTCATAAATCAAATCCCGCGCCACTCGCAACGGCAACCCTTAATTCCCTGCCACTTCGCGCGAATTACTATTTATGACTGTGGAGGAGCAGATGTGCAAAAATTGAACAGGGCTACTGCTTATCCCTTCCGTATTGAACTAATTGGAGGAATTTTATTCATAACACGTGGCGGGGAACACGACGCCGTGTCCGTGGAGTCAGTGCAATTTAAATAAGGCCGGTTTAAATGGCTTCCTCGTTGCAAGTAACGTCACGGCACGGCACGGCCTGCAAAAACCACGGGAGAGTAAACGAATTGCCAGGTGGTCCCCAGCCAGCGGCGCTAGCATTTTGCGAGTATTGTTTACAAAAATATGAAATACGAGCATGTACGAATGTACGGACGTACGTACGTGCAATTTATGCCGGAAAAAGTTCACACATTAGCCTCACATTTTGCAATCCTAGCGAATCATATTTAATCCCATGCCAATCCCATTTTCGAATACATGGAATTCCCAACACACTGTGAGTTTTGCTGTGCTGTGTAAATGAATATATTGAGAATTCCGCTCATGTGCACTCGCAAATCTGTTCTGAAATGAAGGTCTAAGGTTTTTGCACGTACGCACGCTGACGTGCCAATACGCGTACAAATGTGAGCAAAATTTGCAATTTTGCAAATATGCAACAGTAGTAGTAGTAGCTGAATGTGTACATAGTTTTTTAAATGGCTTGCATAGTTTTTGCACTTTGTGAATTTTTTGCGAATGGTGAGCGCAATACATTTTCGTTAATGAAAAGTCAGCACTTAGGCCCCCCAACTTTTCCATGGACGGGAAATCGGATCCGATTTTTCCCTGGTGGCCTATGGCCCAGTACGGAAAATCGATCTGGCTACGTTACATAGCATGGCATCCGCATCCGCATCAGCTTATGTGCATGCACACATATGCTAGAATGGCGTGGCTTGTTTATTTGCTACATTAGATTTACATTGTGTTTTGCGTCAAGGCCCCCCTGCCAATTAACCCTTGATCTCTCCATGGGGCCAGTCCTCCGTGTGTCAATTCCAGATCCGATCCGCCAACTTGTGTTGTCAAAGGAAGACGATATCAAAGAACAAGGCGTGCATGTGCGAGAAGTACAGCGCGAAATTTGAATATTTAGGGTACAGGGTGGGTGTTGTTAAAATGAGGGCTGGATTTGAAAGTCATATGTGCACAGGATTTAAAAATTTGATAACCTTATGTTTAAACTCGAGGTTTTTACAATACCATTATTGCGTCTTGAGAGATAGGCACCCAGGGGTATTCGTACTACGTTTTGACATGTAACTATAACCCATAAGGCGCAACGTTAATGTTTTTGCAAAATACAAATAAATTTGAAGAAACTGTTCACAAATCACAAAGTTTATCGTAAATATTGCATGTTTTCTGATAATGGCCCACCCGCTTCATGATGCGAACTATTGAAACTTTTGAAAAATATTATAAATTTGAAGAAAAAGTGAAAATAACAAGGACTGTTTTCAAAAATAACATAGTTCCATAAGTCGTAATGCTAAGAATTTTGCAATTTTTTAAATACGAAAGTGCCTGAAAACACAAAATCACATGTTTAAACTTCAGTTTTTATAAAATAATTTTCTCAATTTCAAATACGTTGCACTTATTTCTATCCCGCCCTAAACACAGACAAATGTCATGCCAAATGAGATATGACATGGCAAACAGATTTTATATCTCATTCTCAATTATAATTAGCATACTTACATTACATAGCATAATTAGCATTGCTCATACAGCTCAATCAATAGTCTGCATCTAATTAATGAGGGACGGTGGTTAATTGGCCGGATGACCTTAATCGCATCCCAGATTACATTACACAGTATAGTCCATCCTTAACCTTCATGCATGGGATGGCGCGGCGCCGTGGTTTTAGAGTTTGGCGGGTATTTCCGTCCATCACTTAAATGTCACGCCCGCCCAGCCCAGGATTACGGTACACTTTATCGAAATACAATATTCAATTCGCAAATTCATTTTTGCACACACATACATACCATACGTACGGCGCGAGTCGTCATTTTTCGCTGGCCTTGAGCCAAATCATAAAATTCCGGCCATTCCTGCCCACCCCCAGATTTACGGTTTAATTTTTCGGAGGGAGCTGACCTTGCGGAACGCACGCACTTGCTAAACACTTTATCACGAGCTGCAGACGATGGTGGCGAGGGGGCCATATTTTAATACATACATGAGGCACAGCAGCCAAAAAATCAAAATTTATTTTTAAGATTAAGGAACGCAAAGCGTGGCGTGGGCGAGGGAAGGGTGAAAGATTTATTCTCCCCCGCAATGTACGAAATTAAGGATAATTTAATGGATTGCGTTGGATTGAACTGCACTGCATTATTGGTTTGATGGGATTTTGCAAGTAAATTTAGAATTGGAGATTGAGGATTTACCTCTTCTCGGGAAGACAAATTTAGAGTGGGGGACGGTTTTGAAGATGGATCAGGGAAATTGATACATATGAGTTTGCTAGGTCGGATTTTGAAGGATTTCTGCAAATTTGGAATCCGTCGTCTGTCGACGGATCAGGATTTTTGCAATTTGGTGGATATCGCATTCCAAGGAAGCTTCCAAATACTGACTTGTAATTTGTCAATTTATTAAGCCTTTGGAGGCCATGCTGATTTACTCAATTTTGCTTTCATATTTTTAAGAATACCAATGTTTGCAAATAAAATAGCATGTAGTTATTTTTTTTGTACATTTAGTGTTCAAGTCTTCCTACAATTTGTTTATGGTATTAATTATTGTCTGCATTTTCCTCTTAATTTGCAAATTTGACTAACCTTCAATTCGTTATAAGCTCGTGCAAATTTGCAAACGTTTTCCAGCTATTTTATATTTCTCTCCCATTGACCAATTCCTCCAACCTTGCCAATATTTTGCAAATTATCCAATTGTACCATATCCCAATTTTTCCCCAGACAGGTCGTATTTCGGACAGGGAAAGGATTGAAGTAGGAAATAAGTTTGAGAATAGGAAGCGCGGGAAATAGGGGATGCTGGACTACTGGAGGCGGGGGAGATTGGTCGATACTACTGCAAGATCATTACCATTTTCCTTACGTACGTACAAAGAGGATAGACCAATTCCCAAGTGCACAGTAAAAGTAGACAAGGCTACATTCGCTTACGCTATGGCAAGGCGGGGATGGAATTTCATTTGGTTTTGCGGGAAAGACGGAGGACAGGATGACATCCAATGGGGAAATACCCGGACCACAAATATTACCCGGGCTCAGAAGCTTAGAATCCGTTCGGGTAGATGGCAAATGGGAGGATGGGTTTGGGAATGACGGAAATTGGAGAAAGCAAGCATTCCTTTTCCTTCGCATCGTGGAATTGGATTCCTTTTTTTCTTGGTTTTCTCAGATATTTTCCATTTCTTTGCCTCCATCCAAAATCCATAAAAAATGGCTTGTGCCTATATACATTATTCCAGGAATAGCACAAGCCTGACCTTTGACAAGATCATTAGAATGCCTTTAAAATATTAAGTAATATAAAACTTCCAACTTCAGAGATAAAAGCTGNTTTCTCAGATATTTTCCATTTCTTTGCCTCCATCCAAAATCCATAAAAAATGGCTTGTGCCTATATACATTATTCCAGGAATAGCACAAGCCTGACCTTTGACAAGATCATTAGAATGCCTTTAAAATATTAAGTAATATAAAACTTCCAACTTCAGAGATAAAAGCTGCACACTTAAATGCAATATGTGAGTTTACTTTGTAAATAATGTACAAATTTGCAACATTTAACCTGGTTTACTTCCCCATAAATCTAGCAAATAGCCAACTGCATCTGTGTACATTTTCGCTGTAAACTATTTGGCTTCCCTTGGAAATTTTGGCAAACAATAGAAGTCCTTCAACTGCTTTCTCCGGCCCTGCCCTTCCGCAAAAGTTATTCACGCCTTCATTACATGCCCATTGTACCCGTCACATTGAGTTGCTGAAACTAATGGAGTTTCACAACTTATTTGCGTCTATTATTCAAGAAAAATAAACCAAGGGCTATAAGCGCCTTTTGAAGTTTCGACTTGTAAGAAAGTCGCAATATTACAAAACGGGAACCAGAAGGCGTCCCATGTGTTTCTCCTCTGCTGTGCTTTATAACTTCTTCTCCTGAGTTAGTTCACCCGGTCGAATGAAAGGTTAAACATGCTGCGGACAGGCGGAGGAATTGACTCACCGAGCCTGGTTTTCCTTCTAAGACAGGCTGTGATTTTTCCCCGACAAACACCTGTTAGCTGCCTCTCATCGCCCATTGCTCGGGATGGATGATTGGGTTGACGGATTTCCGCGTAGTCTGCGTCTGCCCTCCATCGTGTCCCGTGCACTTCTCAAGATCTTAATGTTTATTTCTGGCTCATCCACATATCCCCGCCCTCATTTTTCTGTTGAGATTCTTGGCGCTTTGGCAGGAGTGCAATAAAGTAGATGCCTTTTGCTTGGGCCCATAATAATAGATCGGGGAATGCCCGCACGGCAGTTTAGCAAAGGACTTCGGAGGAGTCAAAAGTAACAGAGGAATCCTTGTACAGATTTCGAATTAATAGATTCCTTTCATTACCCTTTACCAAATATATAAGTTACAAGAAAAAGTAATAACAAACTGTAATCTCGATCACACACACCCCGCCGTGTGCGTACAATGTCATCCGAGGAAGAGGATACATTAGCCACCGCGTGGGAAAAGGAGCGTGAGGGCTCCTATTCTCCAAAAATCCAACAGGATCGTATCAAAACTTCCAAATCCACGCCAATCATTTTCCGCCAGCAAAGTACTCAGCTGCTAAATGTCCCACAATCTCCGGGAATGTCAAATCCAAAACTGGTCCGCCAAACCCGCGTCTACTACCAAAAGACGAAGCATTCTCATTGTAAGAATTTGACAAGGTAATTGCGCATGCAATTTCATGCAAAAGTTTATTTATGCGCTTAAATTAAGCGTTAAGCCTCCTTATGTACTTACGTACGTCTCTACACGTGCGGCTGGCTATGTTCGAAGGAAATGGGAAGTGTGGGTGAATGTTGAAATAAGGAATATTCCAAGGACGCGTGCATAGTTCACATCCATAAATCCTTGCTCACTCTTCTGGGCTTGTCTGTATGATTTGCACAAAAAGGAGCCCCAAGTTGACTCAAATTAACCCTCGATCTTTTGAGATGCTGCTGTGTTCCTTGGCCCTGTGCTGCGTGGGTTAGGTTAGGTTATTTATTCGTTCCACATGCAAGCAAGTACAGAAAATGTGCATGGCATGTACATATATTGCAACACGATCTGCATGGGTCTAACTGGCCTGGCCTGGCCTGTTCTGTTCAATAGAATTTGCACGTAAAGGAAGCCTTGTTTACTGGTGTAAGTGCTGTGCTACTAGTCTTACTCGTGTAAATTGATTCTTAAGCTGTGCACTTCACTCGACGTAGGAACGACTACGAAGTATGTTTCGTTACGTACCCAGAGAGGGAAAAGGGGGGAGAGTATAATCTTAAGCTTAAGAGATTTCCACTTGATCATCTTCTTCCTCTGCTCCTTCGAAGTTACTTACACTTTTATAGCTAAAGTGACTATAAATACTCCTTTGCCCTTGTCCACACTCGCTCGGGGGATCTGCGCTGCGGGATGCCTTTCTTGTACTTCGCGTCAAGATTAATGGGGGGCTTGAGAACGAGTAGGTCTTAATCTTGAATGAACGGATATTTAGGATAAGGGATAAATTGATGGATGAAATTAACCCAGCCCTACCCGATCAATATAAATTATTTTTATGCATAAAATATTTTTTTCTTGGATTATTTTTTCTTTAAGACAGGGCGGATTATGTTCTGGCAAAATAAATTGTAATAAGAGCCATTTTTTTATTGTTATTATTGTTTTCAAGCATTTTGTCAACAGGTACACACACATTGAACATGTGGCAAATAAGGATGTACGCCACTTCCATTTGGATAATATCCAGCTTTCCCATTAACATAAATCCTCACGCACCCACGGGATTAATAAGCAGATTAATCAAATCCCTTTATTTATTTAACACACCCAAACCCAGTATTTATTAATGGTGGTTCACAACCTGCGCCTAGTTTGTGTCTGCCATGACCTTTGGCCACCCAGTTATATACTCCCACTCACATCAATTATCATAATAAACCACATAAACCCTTTCCCCTTGAATTTAATTTCCTTGCTATTCCAAATGTGCGGTAGTCATAAATAAATATGAAATGTGTCTCCACAAATTTGTCATAACGATCAAATCCCCGGCGACATGAGTACTGGTCGATTGCCAAGAATCCAAAATTAAAATTATTCAGTGTGTGTGCACTCAGGGTCAAATTCGCCTACATTTGCATTACATGTCTGCCTGGCGCAACGTGGCATAATGTCGCGTCGCCCATCCGTCCAATGCTAATTCCAGTCATGTTTGCCAGAAATCAAATTTAAATTTGTAATTTTTGGAAGAAATTAACACAAGCGATAACGCCCAGAGTGTTGTACATGCACACCATACAATATCACACAGTATATTTAGCAGCTTCCACCAAAATGGATTTCGGATCTAATTAATATATTACGGTTAGTATGGAAAAACTCAAAATACCTTATGGCGGAATACACAGGAAGTTCCTGATTGGCTTATGGCATTTAATACACTGGGATCTTGTTTTTAAAAAATAAATTATTGTGTAAAATGTGAAAGAAGGTTTTTATGCATGTCATATTTATGGATTGACGTGTTTAGACATTACTCGTATTTGTACTACATTACATTATGTTATGAAGCCGTACCATGTGTTATGTGTTACGTTCAACTCATCTCACAACTACAACACATGCAAATCCTTACTCCGCAGTCCGTACATGCTTGCGATTTACTTTGTGTATTGTGATGGTAATTCCATTTCAGTTAGAATGCAATTTGACGTCTTTTCACTGCCTGGCCTGCCTGTGGGTGGGTGCGCAGGTGTTAATCGGAGTCAAACAAAAGCAAATGCGGATCCATTACTATACTACTACTACATTTCTATTTTTAATTAACCGTCCGACCCAGGATGTTCATTACAGTAGGGGATGGTGGTAATAGTGATTAAATTCAATGCCAATTCACACGCTCGTCGAACCGACGTTTCCTGTGAGCTAAATCAGAGGCGGGCAAATCATAACTGGGCAAAATACATAAACACAAACGCAACCATGCAATCCAACCTGGCACTGAAATTGTTATACTAGAAATGTCTACTTTCAAATTTCTCAAAACACACCTGCCCAACTTTGTCGTATTACTAATTGATTTGTAAAATCTACGAACGGTCTCACCTTTTGTTATGTTGTTCGGTCGTAAGCTTACAAATGCCTCGCATTTAGTTTACATTACATATGCTCACATACATTGCTAAAATTCGAGGTTGTGCAGACTGCAGACGGACAGACGTACACTAATACACACACGTGCGTCCAAAATCCAGATTGATTTACAACAACCAATTTGCATGCATTTCGTAATTGGAATCGCAAGCAACCGGAGCCTCTAAAGCTGGTAGTTTCCCTGACTTAAACCCTTCATCTTTATTCAATTAGGATTAGGGGAACTGAGACTGACTTCCTTCGAATCACTACTTCTCTGAGTGCTTCAGTTTATTTCCAGACAGGTGGACGGACAGGCGGACGGTGGGCGGGAAAATTCTGCTAGTTCAAGTTTAAAATTTTCATATAATTTTGAAATTTTGGCCGGAATTCAATGCTCGTGAAGTCTTATGGCCATTTCTTTAGAGATTTTTACATAATTTTCAAAAAAATAAAATTTTTGTGTCAAAGTCAAAACGGTGATTGTGTAAGAATGTGACCACACCCTTGAAATTTAGGTTACATTTTTTTGAATTTTTGGCCGCAAAATTGTGTTAGTGTATCTACTTGAAATTTTTTGAGTGCTATTGATATTTTGGAGTGGAAACGGCGGTGCTAGTAAACCAGCATTTTTGAAAATTGGAAGAATTTTTTTGAAAATTTTGATTTCAAAATGAGCCAGAATTTAAATTCCTCAAAAATTCCCACCAGTGTTGTGGAAAGTGGATCATTTGCAACGGCAAACCAGCGGGATCGCAAACCTGCGCTTGCGCAGTTGGTGTTAGCTGGTGACTCAGTGGGCGTGGCCGCCGCATCAGCACCGATCCATTCCCCGCTGAGCGCTGATAGGAAATTTTCAACAGTTCACAAGGCTCTGACAATTGTATCCCCACAATCACCACAGATTCGAAGAAGGATTTCTGAGCATGAAAGTTTGGAGGCTATTATCCAATTGAAAGCTAAGCAGTGCCGCCCGGTCCAGTTGTCCAGATTCAGTTCCAGGGCATCCCCGAGTAGGAAAATTTCATTTGAGTTACCGATTCCCCAAGGATCCATTCCAGTATATGAATTTGAGTACGTACGTTTGATTTGAATTTTAGCGCGGAACTCGCACTCCCACAAGGGAACCTTTTCACTTGACATACACATAATTTATTAAATTGAATTATGAATCTGGGCCGACTATGTAGGTTTTAGCAAATATTGATCCAAATTTACTTATTCAATTAATTCCGTCCTCCAAAGGTTTGAAAATGCACTTTCACAAATTTGCATTTACACTCCAAGATTCTCTGCCATTTTAACATGGATTTGGCTTGTTCAACTCAAGAATCTAAAATCCCACCTTAAAACTTCTTGGGAATCCGACTTAGACTTAGGAAAGAAGACTCAGCTTTTCCTTCTTCTTCTTCCTGTGAATTTCTCGCCCTGTCATGGATTTTCATGAACCACCGCACCATTCCATCCCATAAGCCGTCGTCTCGTATGAATGTATGTTACCAGCAGAAATCCCTCCTCGCTCCAAGGATTTCGTTCGCCAAAACTCTGGCTCTGGCGCCTTGCTCCTTTTTTGATGTGCTAAATGTGAATTCACAATTTACGCACGCAAACTCATCTTATACGACGGGATGCTTACGTACGATTTTATGTCAGTTCTCAGTAGGTCCATCCGTTCCGTAAAACTTCTTTCCTTAATCTTCAAGAACTTCACAGGCAGGCAGGCAGAATCGATCCTTGTCATTGCGGCGAAAAACTTTTTTTTATATAAACTTTTAAATGAAATTACATCTACTTTAATATAAGGGTGACTTTTTTCATTTTTCTTCATTACTTGATGTAGGATGGCATAGGATAATTATAAGAAATGAAATTGTGTTTGTACGTACGTACGCGTGTATAATGTCATCTTCTCCTCTTGTATTTTGCATGATGATTTAATTTCATGTCTTCATCTTCGTCGTAGTCGTACGTACAGTACGTGTTCTTCAATAAGATTAAGACAGTATAGTATATATACACTGGCATAGCATGGCATTTTCGTACCTTGGATCTGCAAAATCGATATTTTGCCTTCCAGAGCTTTTAGGGGCCACGGAAAAAAGCCCTGGGCACCATACCACCCGCGACGATACAACCACATATCCATTTCCATTACAAAATTCGCATGAAGTTTTTCCTCCAGGAGGATCTCACTTAGCGGGTTCATAAAAATATGATGCCTTGGGATGGAAAATATTTACGAAGGAACCGAGAAGGTTGAAGGCAGGGCGTTTACAAGGTGGGAGCGGGAAATCAATTTTTAAACACGAAACACACGACTCGACACAGCAAAGTACTTTTTTCAAATATTACCTCTATTTTGTTTTATGTGTTTTAGACTGATGCGTAATGGATTGGGATACGTCTCGTGTACGTGTTGAAGTGTGCATTTAAACTGTGATGGGTTGAGGATATTTATATATGCACTGATTTTATTGCTTCTTGGAAATTTTAGTTATTTTTTAATTTCGGAGGATTTTGGGTGGAAGACTGCTGTAAAAATGTTAGTTATTTCTGAGGATTTACAAGGAAAATGCAAATTCTTTTGAAAAAACATCACATTCTTTGAACTTTTTAATTTGGATTAATTTAGGAAAAAATATAAAACGTTCCTACTTTTCAAAAACTATAATTTTTTGTACATAAAAAACTTTTCATTGTATTCTCGGGACTCGCAATTATTTCTTTGTAAATCCGTCCCGGTACATTCATATTCAAATTATCTGCATGTATAAATGTCCTATAACACAGCATAGCATATGTTATTCGGAGTGGGTAGTTCCAATTCCTATGTAAACGAAACCTCATTAAAACTGGCTTTGACTCAAATAAATTGGAAAAGAACTGTCGGACTTATATCCGCTTACACGGCACGGCCGTCACATATTCCACGGTTTGTAGTAATTAGGATATGCTGGCTGACATTCTTTCAAGTCAAGACCGGCATGTTTTTCCCTCAAAAACCCGCTTTTTAATTAGTGCCGGAAGGATGAATGTGAATTGTGATGTGGATCTTCTTTTGGTTTTCCATTTTCACCGTAGCATAGCATTGCTGCTCCAATTCCAGTTAATTTTGCATAAGGATTTCCTCCTTTCCTTTTTAACATTCAAGGCACATCCGTAACGTACGTACGTCGGATTGCCATGCCAATATCCACATCCACGACCTGTGCAAAACTTTGTGAAAAGATTTCTCAATAATAAAAATGAAAGATATTAAAAGGAAGATGAAAGAAATGGCTGGTTGACTTGGCATAAGGACCGACCAGTCGGGCTCTGCTTTCTTCCCCCGCCACTTGGCTCAACAAGTCGTCGTCGCGTCGTCAACGATTCTGCTTATTTTGCCTTCTGCATTATACATAAGTCGTCTTGTGTGTGTCGCAGTCGCAGTCAGTCGTATAATAAAATGCCTCAGAAACACGTACTCGTAGTGTTGTAATGTGTAATGTGGATAGGGGATTGAGGGGAAGCCATAAAGATACAACGTACATATACGTACGTGCTTGTATGTATGTTACAATATATATGTAATGTGCAAAAGGACGAGACACATATTCAAGGATTCCATTCCATGTAATAACTGAGTTTTCCATTCCAATGGGGATCGGGGACCGGGGAAAAGCCTGGAATCGAATATGTAAATAAGGTGGCGGGACACGGAGGAACCCTCCAGGAATTTTGAAAAATTGCCACTTACAGGGTTATGGAAATGAGCCGTTGTCCTTGTTATCGTCGGATGTCACCTTACATAGTACATGCGATGTATATGGGAAATGGGTTGGGTTGAGTTGAGTGCTTTGCGTTTGAGTTGTATTTAGTACAATGTATTTTGGATTTTATTGGCCATGGGTAATATATATGTACGATGCAATTAATCCCACTAGAGTTTTTGGTATTTTTGGAGATTATCTTTAGATTTTATTTCAGACAAATTTACCAAATTGTATTATAATGCGATGGCAAAACTTACACATTGAATTAAATGAAGGAAAATCTGAATACATTAATCTGTGTGTTATTACAAAACTTCAAAGTCATACGCTTAAAGCCCAACTTACTTATTGCAACAATGCACAAATCCAGTTAAAGGAACGTAGAGTTGGCTCTACGGGTTTAACCTAATTGGCTTTGGGATTTGAAAAATCCTTCAGAGCTGCTCAAAAGTTCTTTCATCATTCTTTTTCTTGAGTTCTTGAACTAAACTCCCAACAACCATGCATGTTCAGAAAAGTGTTTCATACATAAGCATTTTAAAGGTTAGAAATGGCAAATAACCCGTGGTCCATAGTGTTTTGGAATAAATCATTCTGTTAAATAATTATTATTTGCTTAATAACAACACATGTGCTTTGATGAGATTAATCGAAAAATAAAATTTATTTCCCTGCCATTTCTACAATATATTGGTTAATTTTCACATGCTCATCCATCCTCTCATTTTTAACCTCATTTTAATGTGTGCCACGCTTTTTGAAATAAACTTCCGTAACACTGCTAAATAATTTCTTGCCATGCTTACCAGTAAACAAGCACCTTTGACAATCCCCGTCCAAATCAATACTAGAAATGACCAAATCAAAGCAGTGGATTCAAACAGAAGTACAATTGTTGAAACTCCAACTAATACCCCACATACGATGCATAAACCGAATAGATTTTGTAATCTTACATATACCCCGTCTTCCATCTGATGTTGTGCTTGTTTCTTAGCGCCTTTGCTTGCGTTTAAGCGAAGGGTGTATTTCTCTAATCCTGCCCAATACTTGTCAATTCCTCCTGATTCCGACCGTCGTATTATTTTATAAATCCGATCCCCAATTGGGCTATTCAAATTCAAATATAACCCTGCTGCCCTAGGCAGAATAGGACTAACTCCTCGATATAATTTATTTCCAGCTCCCAATCGTAGTTCAACTTCGTCCAATTCGGTTGGTTTACCGGCATAAACATATTTGTCACACCGTGCTAATGTTGTTATTTGCGGCATATTTTGTAGGATATCAGTACAACGTTTGTCCATTTCAAATGAATCATTTTTAGCCTGCTCATAACAATCCTCCCATTGGGTAATTGTCATCCGTTTCTGCCTATCCTGACAAGGTGAGTGTACGAACGCATCTAAAATTCTTTGTACCAGTTGAAAACGCTTACTTCTTTGACCCGCCTCGGAATAACCTATCAGTATTTCTTCGAAAGCTCCAAAACTTGAAGAACGTATGTTAGTGTCAATGGAACTGGAATTCTCACAGTTTTTTCCCCACTCAAATGCTTTCATGTCGGTCCACAAAGACAAAATATAGTATCCTCCCTCTACAACCTCTTCAAAATTAGTTAAACGTTTATCCTGGATTGGAACAATTATATTTGAGGTAGCAAAACTTTTATAATACTCCGGGATAACAATCCCCATGAGCTGAAAGGGAATAGCAAATAGGCTGAGGCCAATCGTCATTCGAATGCCATTTGGTTTAAATAACGTATGCTCAAATAGTAATGCAAACAGAGCGGAAATCATGAAATCAAATCCATCATGATACCAACTACTGTTCCCTGCAACTACAACAAATGTGGTGCCAAGGGTGGCTAAAATTAGAAACACAGCCAGCCAGAATGGTAAATCAATGGGTGAAATGAAATCATGGATCAATCTTAACTTCCCTTGACGCCCCATTGTGACACAGGACACAAAATTGTAGCCCCAAACAAATTTTGGGATAAAAAAATATTCCTCCATCCACAATTCGGGTTCTGGAACAGTAAATCCGACGATTTCGTTTTTTACGGTGAAGGAACATGCATCCGTTTTGTAGTAACCGAAGTCAGCAATGCTGAAATTTGGGATCCCTGAGCCCAAGATTGAGGATATTATAATATCTTGTTGAACTATTCCATTATCTCTCATTTCCTGCGAAGATAATGATGGCCGGGTGCATTCTCGTTTGTTACTCCTAGGTAAGTAGTGGTACAGGTCTTCAATTGGCCAAAGGAATTGTGGGCAATTCTTTTGGTATATTTGTTGGTATAGGACTCCTAAAATCTGAGGTGAGAGAACACTCAACTTTATCCGTTCTACAAAATTGCACAAGGTATGCTTCTGAACAATGCCAGAAGAAACTAAATCAAAGTGATTAGGATTGTCAGAGTTGAATATAAGAATCGGTGGCGCAAATACTTCATAGACTTCAGTGAACGACCCAGGTTTTCTCTCGTGTATTTCTTTTGTTTTAAATTGAATGCTTTCTTCCAAGATGTGAAAGATATAGGTCTTCATGTATCCCCCATGGATACCATTAAACTTCCAGTACCAAACATAAAACTCTTCACCCACTGTTAGATCTAAGGATTTTTGCGGGTGAACCAGGATTATTAGCAAACTGAGAAATTTTGCTAGGAAATTTTGTCTGGGGTTCCAGCATATTTCTTCCTCCTGGATCTCGATTAGCTCGATTAGCTGCTCCGAAGACCCAGGTTTGTATTCAATATTCCTACACAAGTGCTGGAATGTGTTTTCATAATTTTGGATGACAACCGGCTTGGTTGGCTGGGCAAAGTCGACAGTTTCAAAGGTGATAACATATACGCGGGGTTTAGGGAAGTGTTCAAGGAAATCAGTGAGGTCAATCAATGGGGTCAGTTCTACCACCACAATTAAACTTATTGTTAGTAAGATTAACCAAAAGCAATACATGGTGGTATAAAAGGGACAAATCCGCAATATATAATATGCTAGTGACCAAAGCAAGGTCTACTGCGGATCTACTGACTGAAATTGAAATAATTTGTTGTCGTTAAAACCTCCATGAAATTACGTAATGAATAATTCAATTAGAATTTGAAACCCTTTGAAAATGATGCGCGCTTGGGTGGATGTAAGTTTGGATCCGCAATCTTTTTGTAGTGTCAGTAACAAAAAGCCTTTTGAATTTATATGCTGAATGGGAACATATGCTCTGGAACTGAATTATACTGTAAGCTTGTATTGATTTAAGCTGGAGCTTGGATGACAATGTTCACAAGTTGGAGTACAATTACATACACTTCAACGGGATAATGTGTCTGTGCTAGCAGAAGGTTTTGCACACATTAATCTTTGAAAAACTTAAGCACTTCATAAACTTGGCAGTTCTTTGTTTCGCTGTGAATCGGTTGGGCAAAGTACACATGCAAATATTTTAAATATATTGTATGTATTTGCGTAAAGGCGCAAAGCAAAGCACTCGAAAGATGTAATATCGATGTAATCTTAATTTCTGAAAATATAGATCTGCAAATAACCGGCATTTTTAAACGAATTGATTGATTCGTTTCGTGGACATAGGGTAGCGACCAACAGGTTAAAGCCCATTGAAATTAGTTTAACTGGCTGCAATTAATGATTTCTATGTAGAAATAATACACTTAGTTTGTGGATCAGTTCAACAAAGAAATCTTTCTATTTTCAGAGACATGAAAAGTTATTTATATCGTCGTAGATATTAAGTGCCTCCAGCATTTGTATTTCATTCAGTTTTTCAAACCAATGTAGCGATACTACATTCCATCGAAACGACCTTTTGCTGTTAAAACCCTAAAAAAATTCTTTTTAAACCAAGTGTAGTATAACACATCCACTTGATTACCTTCACTTCACAGCTATCCACCCCTAAACATTTTACGATTCTTTCCTTCCGAATCCCAACCCGTATTAGCTTCCTCCATTTCCTCAATGCCTTTCATTACACCGCACCGCCCGCTCCACAAACACATTGGATTTTCTTTGAATGGTTCGTCATTTCCCAAAAAAAGGAAATTTCCAGCTCCACCCGCATTCCAAACACGGATTCAATCAGTCGCCTATGGAAAGACTTTATGACGTTCCCCACACACAAACCGGGTAAATAGACTCCTACCCTGCCGTGCCCGGCCAAATTATCCAACCCCAACCCACGCCATGCCACGCCGTGCCATGCCATGCCATTTTGTGAAAAAAAGCAATTCAATGGGCAAATAGGCCAGACCGTGGCTTTCACTACAGGCAAAGGGATTTTCGACCGAGGCAATATGTTACAGGCTCCTGTTTTGCATCAGGGTTGTCCGTTTGGATCTCCCGCTACAAAATCCGTATTATGTATATACGTACGACTCTTGTACTCGAAACCATCATTTGAAGCAGCTCTCAAGGGAAATTGTAATTCTGTGAAGTCAGAGGACGAGGCCCTCTACAAAGCACAACACAACATCTGCTCTAGTGCAGAGCATTTGCGGCCGCGGCTGGATCTCAATTTCACTAAAAACAACTGCCGAGCCTGACTAAGGACTAAGCCTCCCAGGGGGCGTGTCAAGACAGCGGGGGTTTCGATCAGTCAAGTGCGCGCCGCGTCACGTCAGTGTTAGCGTCAACCCATCTTGTCACAATGAACCTCATCTGAAAGCATTTACGTCGGATTGCCTTCGACAAAGATCACCTGGGAATATGGAGGCGGGCAACATTGGCTTTGACCTTTGACACGCGCGCGCTGTGTAGATAGGCATTGATACTAAGTGCAGGCAACTGTATTGGAATTCTGAGATGTAAAGGGACTGACTCCGACACAATTGTTTTTGAAATGACCACCAGACAACATAACTTGACCTTTGACATGCGCGAGCACCTCAGTGGTCATTTGACTAATATTGAAATTTTAACCAAATTTTGTTGTTTTAAAATATCCGATCTGCGCATTATCCAGAAAATTAAAATCAGATATTTGACCTTCGACCTGCGCTGGCCATTATTTGATTTCAGTACACGGGAACGCTTTTATGAATGATTCGAATGGGGAGTTCGTATTGAAAGGTATACTTGATCTACCTGTTTATTGGCTTATTTAATTTTACACAACGTTGACCTTTGACATTTGACCAGCGAGTGACCACTTTTGACATTCAATAGAAAATTCTTTTGCGTTTCTAATTGCTTTGTTGTCTTATGCAGTTAGCCCCTTCGTCAATGTCAAATACGCGCCGTCTTAATATAAGATTTGACCAGCGGAGGTCATAGGTCACCACTCAAATTAGTTAGCTTCTAGTGTTGACGCAGAAGAAAAAAATCTCACCACTTGTTTCTTTACCTGCCATCGACCCGCGCGCGCTTTTACTTTTCATCCTCTCATTTTTGGTACGGTTTGACGTCACCGTCTTCTCGAATCCAAACTGAGCGGATCTTTACTTTCTGGTGCTTTGTTTCCCAAGATGGGCCCATGTCATCATAATCCCTGCAACCGACTCGATCCTGTCCCGTCCCATGCCAGCTTAACTTTAACCACTTGTGTGCACAGGCATGATAAATCGCTGAGCCACGAAAAAGCAAGCCTGAGTCCTTCATTTCCTTGGCCCATTGTAAAATGCAGATAATTCCGAGCAGATAAACGTCCTTCCAGCCCAGTCCTCCAAGTAACTCAATACTTCGGTGCACTTCCGCTCGCTGGAAAAGGGAAAAGCGGGTAGTTTCATCTTCATTACGACCCGTCCCGCGTTGTACGTACCTGGTCGGGTCTCCTGCTCCATTTCTCCAGTACCCGGGAGCAAAGAGCTCTCCGATATCATTCCCAGTTTGTCCCTCACCCGAGTTCCACGGTTACGAGAATGTTTTGCGCCCCATTTTCACATTTGTGAATTGTTTCACTTACGTCGACCACAACACAACAAATTCAGACCGTACGGATTTCGGACCAAGGTTTTTACCCGGATCCGAAAGTGGTCGGAGGATTTTGACAACTTGACACTCTTTAATAGATCAAAGGGAAGGAGGGACGCAAGGGTATTGATTTTTGCAAGGATTTTTGTCTGATTCCGTCGGCGTGGCATCCAAACATTTTGATTTTCGCGAACGAGTGAAGTGGGACTATTATGCCAAAATTTGGTGGTGCGGTGCGGTGACTGTGGGGGAGGCGGGATTTGAATTATACATACATAATACATTAAGGGCTAAATGATGAGTTTTAAACTGATGACGACCTCAAAAGGAGCGGCGGAGGAATCCATCCATCCACTCCTCAAACCTACAAAATCCCTTAAATTGCATTCAACAAGTAGTACGAGGAATAGTCGGAGGATTCGCAGAAAACAAAAGGCAAAAAGGTGAGGGAATACGAATGACGAATGCATACATCGGATGGGGGCGGAAAACGAGTCGGGTTTTGATGGGAAAACAGAGGTCGATGTATTGTGAAATACAATGATATTGCGAAGTACAGACGACCAATCAAATCCATTGTACATTGTACGCAGTATGCATGGGAAATGTAAGTTGGGTTGGGAAATTGGATCGGGTTTTGGGGATTTGAATACTATTTAAAAGCGGCACTTTTGAATTTGAATACTTTTTTGAAAGGGAAGGGAACTTGTATTAAACAAGTGATTTGAGTTTTACATGCAGTTTTAAAGAAACGCCAAGCACTGATTTTAGAATCTAAACACAATTTCCCGCTCCTGTTCAATTTGAGGCACAGATTGACATGGATTGACATTTTGCAGGTTTTTGCAAACTACAATTGCAAGCCAGGAATGTGAATGAAATTTGAAACGCAAATTCCTAGCAATTTAACTTTTGATTTTGAAAATATACATTATTTTGAAATTTTGAAAAGGTCTTAGGTTTTGCACTATACACATAGCGTTTATATATTCACTATTCACATATGCTTTTCTTTTACAAATATTCTCAATTTTCAAAATGTCAGTCGCGAAACTTTGTCTTCGACCAGATTTTGCCTTTCGCACTTAATTAATGGCTTTTAAATGCTACAAGCAAAAGGCGGAATAAACCGGAACGTAAATTAAGCAGCGTCAGTATGGCCATCTTACCACACATATTCTATTGATTATATAATTAATTGTAATGTAAGTGAACGTCGTCGTCGTACTCTGGAAAGGTTTAGGGTGGAGTTTGTGTGGGAATTGTTGACTTGCTGGAAACCACTAGCTTAGCATGCATGAGCATTTGGATTGTATTCCCGCGGTGGTGCGGCTAGCATGCAAATACTTCGAAAACCACTTGACATCCTTCACGTACTACGAAGGCTCGTATTGTTCCACCCTTTTCCCCCTCTTCAATTATTCAAATAAAAGTGACTACTCTATCTGTCCTTGTGTTTAATGTAGACAGCGACAGCATTCAAATTATCGCGCCACACTTACGTGTACCACGCCACGCGGCTGAATCCATCCAATTTAATCCATTGAATTTTACATTTTAGCAAAAGTTGCAGGAAAATCTGCAATGTGTCAAAAATATATGCTCCGCTTGCAAACCAACTCGTCGGAAATTTGCCATTCCATGCTTTGGCTGTTTCGTACAAATTCATGACTACTTTGTAATCCCCGTGCCGTGCCATTGGCGTGCCAATTCTGAAATGGAAAGGCACATGCATTTATAAAATTCGCTTGGGATTAAAGGGTGGAGTCGTACGTCCGTCCGTTGCGGTTGTTAAGTGCACGGACAACTTCATTGCAATTTTTTTGTGGGTCACATCACCTTCTGCGGTCAAATGATTTATGCACGAGCGAATGAACGAATGTTTACCCGTACCGGACGTTACCCGGGTTCATTTGGAATTCAATCGTTAATTGATTAATTGGCTTTCCGCCCTAAATTGAGTTCAATGCTCGGATTCACATTAATGAGCAGATTTGGCAAGGTTTTTGCATGTGAATTTACAAGAAACGCGGTTTTTTTGTT
Organism: Orthonychiurus folsomi; assembly: GCA_036851895.1. Lineage (NCBI taxonomy): Eukaryota > Metazoa > Arthropoda > Collembola > Poduromorpha > Onychiuridae > Orthonychiurus > Orthonychiurus folsomi. The sequence continues at coordinate 10,118 of JAAXYW010000754.1, read as the reverse complement.
ACTGTGGTGTGCGTGCGGGGTTTTATAGATCATGGTTTTGTGGGATTTGCTCAAGTTTTGCAGTTTTGAAAGAAAAGGGTGTAAATATGTGCAAAAATGCTAATTTCTGATTTTCTAATTTTTTGCAATTGTCTATTTTGCAGTTTTGATGTTGAGAATGATGGTCAAAGCCGTGGGCCCCGGACACTGGAAGCAGCCCCCGGCGTCCAACTCCAAACCCTCCCTCCTCGACGGGAATCCTTTTTGTACAGATCTGATTCGGAATTTGACATGTCACCAAAATCTACCTCAAGGAATTCATCTATTGTTTCCGAAGGGTAAGTTAACATTCCCAACATAACAAATTTCGCGCGCGTATGGCGTATTTTTGCAAAATCATTCTACTCGTACATATTCTCATTCCATCAAAATAGACGCCTCCCCTTCAGCACAAATACATATTAAAACTTATCCAAGCATAGCACGGTTGTTTTCCCATGCCAATGCCAATTCATATTATTTGCACGCGCCATACCGCTGGCCGCGAGCGGCAAATTCAAAACTTTAAGCTTTGCTCACAAAAGCGGATCCGCACGAAAGGCAGTCAAGCGTTTGGGTTTTTTATTTCCCGCAAATGGATGGATTTTTGCATTTGGCCGCGCGTAGTAGAAAAATTGAAGTGAAAGCTGATTTGCTTTCTCCCATTCACTTCCCTCGATTGATTTGAAAGTTGGAGCGGGGAAACTCAAATATTTGAACAACCCGCGCGTCCTCCCCGCCGCGCCGCCATTCAATACTTTACTCCCTTTCCATCCATTGGAATCTTCACACTCAATCTCCTTCCCAAAAGTTCACCTGTTGAAATTTACTCAAGTGAAAGGAGGACGTCGACGTCAAGGTGATTTTTATCCCGCCAACGTACGAGGAGTGACAGCCGTGAAAAAGCCATTTAGACATATTAAGGGCTGTGGGATTAGGCAAATTGCGGGCGACGCGACGGCGACGGGGTTAAGCGACTTGGAAAAATCCACACGTCCCTCCATGCATGGGTGCATACGCATAGGGAAAAAATGGAGGTGACACATTGGGTGGGGCTTGGCATTGGCACGAGCGGGAATTATAATGATGGAATTTACAGTTTGTCTTATGGCATGGCATTAACACGAGACGCGCGTGTAGTGCTAATGGGGAAGGAATTAAGAAAAATCCATTAAAAATGCAGGGAAGGAAATAATTGGCGGGCTTTATATTTTGAAAGGGTTTGAAAATGTTTTGGGGTGTTTTGTGGAAGTTATGGCGGTAGTTTTGAAATGTAGCGCTTTAGCGGCAATATGCGTGCATGGATTGTACAAATTGGCAATTGGCTTGTTGACTTGACCAATCAGATTGGGTGTTTTAGAATAGATAGGGCCGCCGGCGCGGCGCGGCAGGAATGTTTGATGTACTGGATGTCCGAGAAAAGTCTCAATGCCTAATGAAGCTCCACAAAATATTAACTACATATGCCTATCAATTTTCAAAATAATATAACCCGGTGTATGTGGATGTGATATTTCACAGAACCCGTGTTGGATTTTATAAATATTACATTTTGCAGCACAACTAGTCCCGTAAATCGTAATGCTCAAACTTTGCATATAACAAAGTAATTGAAATTATTATCCGATTTGAGGAGCCAGCCGCGCGGTTCTGATATAAAATATTTGTGTTACCTTCATGTTGCAAGTTTCGGAGAAAATGAATCTAAAATGTTGTGCGACCATTTTAGTACTGTTGTGTGCTTTGCATAATTTGAGAGTTCTAGAGAACGGGAATAGCATAACTTGGCAAGTGCAAGTTGTAACACTTACGCGCCATAATAAAACAACATAAAATATCTCCATATAGTATTTTCGGGTATTTGCACAAGACATATTTGAATTGCCACCAAAACTCGTCAAAACTCGTTGGAAAGGTCTATATAATGCATAGATTCTCACAAAAGGCAAAGTAGCTGGAAAATACTTAATGCTTAAAAGGCGCCAAAATTAAAAAACAGAACATTTGAAACTGAGCACATTCAAATAATTGCAGACAAGGGGATGACCTGATCGTGACGCCATTTGCACAGATCCTAGCGAGCCTTAGAAGCGTCCGGAACAATTACATTTCCCTCACCAACGTGTCCACGCACAGGTAATAAATCTTAAGTGTGTTGTGTGCCTTAACCACATTCCTTCGTTGCCCGGGCACCAATGCACAATGGGTTCATGTGATTAATCAACAGGCCTCCTGACCTCTCCCTTAGGTCAAGACGATCCTCGTCCACTGGTGGCAGTGGGGCTGGAGGACCGCCGCCGCCGCTTCCGCCAACAACCGCCAAACTCCCGGTTGGTATGGTGAGAATAATCCCTATCCCCCGGCGCACTCATTCACAGCTGGCCTAATAATCCTATTTTGTTTCCCATGCATTCGTTAGTCGACGAATCCAGTTCTAAACTGGCTCTGGAGACATTGGATGAATTGGACTGGTGTTTGGATCAATTGGAAACCATTCAAACTCATCGCAGTGTATCAGACATGGCCAAATCTAAGGTAATTTTTTAGGTGGGATTTTGCTTGGTTTTGGGCATTGCGCAATTTAAAATCAATTTGAAGTGAAAAAAGACATGAATTAAAGTAAAACAATGTTTTGAAATACGATAATTGTGTGAATTAGGCTCAAATTTAAATAATTGGCAGAAAATCCGTGGGTTTTAAAAGTCGTTAGTTAAAAACTGTACTTGATTTTGGGCATCGGGCAATTTAAAATCAATTTGAAGTGAAATAAAGACATGAATTAATGAAAAACATGTTTTTAGAAAACGTTAATTGTGTGAATTAGGGTCGAATTTAAACATTGACAGAAAATCTATGGGTTTTAAAAGTTCTGTTTCATCGAAATTTAGGATTTTCAATGGTTAAGAGTTTTACCCGGTTAAAATTAATGGTTATCGCTAAAACGCGGATTTCGATAATAAAAACCTGCTGAAACCTGAATTAATTTCCTAGCAACACTTTCCAAAATATTTTCTTGTCAAACTTAATTGTTTTAATGGATTTGTAAGTATCAGTAAGGAAATACAGAAAATGAACATGCTGTGTAATACCCATATTGATTGACTTATGAACCAGGAAGAATGGATGTTATATATTGATTTTTTCTATTTGCAGTTTAAACGGATGTTAAACAAAGAGCTTTCTCATTTCTCCGATTCATCAAAATCCGGAAATCAAATTGTCAGAATACATATTAACTACATATCTCGGTGACTTGACATTTCAATCAATACAGACTAGAGCCTAGCCGGACGAAATTTGAATTTACGATGATAATTACGGCGAAATTAAACCACGAGCCTTAAAACATTAGTGACGTCATAATCCTATTGTCAAATTCAAATTTCGCGGTATTCCCGCCTGTAGAATTTAATTTAAACCGAAATTGCTTCTATTTCAAGACAAGCAGCAGGAAATGGACTTGCCGACCCTTCAAATAGATGAAGTCGAAATGGACGACGACTGTAACACGGAAACAGGTACCCGGACCCCCATTCCCCTTCATTTGATAGCATTAGCATTTGTTGGTGCTTTTAATTAATTTCTGACTCCCTCGTCCTAATACCCATTCCCAGGTGACTACGGATCTGAGAAGGGGATGGAGGAATTGACGACCTGCGGTGGCAGCGGAGTGCCCCAAACGGACAGACCACCCCAAGGCCCCAATTTTAACAACGTCAGTTCAACTGCACGGAGACAAATGGCAATTAAGAAAATTAGTGAGGATAAATTACCTCAAATATGGCTACGAGACGACTGAGGAACAGGAATTGGAACAGGTACGGCTAATACAACTTACAAAAAGCGATTTTCACGTAAAATTTGCCAAAAATGTTAAAATTTGCCAAAATACCAACATTTGCCAAAATTTGCCAAAATGCCAAAATTTGCCAAATTCCCAAAATTTGCCAAAATGCCAAAATTTGCCAAAATGCCAAAATTTGCCAAAATGCCAAATTTTGCCAAAATGCCAAAATTTGCAATGTATAATTAAAGGAATAGAGAGTTATTTTGCACCCGCATTTCCAACAAACCATGCATGCATGCTCTACTATAATAACAGGAATAAATCCTGAGCTGCACTGTGCTCCGCCGTCCGCCCGGCTCCGTGAAATACCCGGGTATTACATTATGAGTCGAGGAGACGGACGGGACAGAGAATGATGATTCCTTTGTAGTTTGAGTTGAGTGGGTGACTGTGCTGTGGTAGAAAAGGAAGAGTTACTTCCCTCAAATTAAATTGATGAAGTTTGGTGCCCTTAATTCTTATTTTCCCGTCCATTCCATTCCACCTCCATGCCCGAAGGAGGAGGGATCAGATTACTTAAAGTGTCCTGGATTCCCAATCCATTAGCTTTCCTGAAGGGAGACGAAATGTAATTAATTTAATACCTACACTACGCATCTCCTTTTAAGAATAATGATGTTTGGCCTGAAGGGCATAGGATGTTATGGCATGCCATACGCATTATGCCATACCGTGTTTTTGGAATATCAAATTTTATAATTGATGTTTTTTCCCTACAGATCCTTGGAAATATCAACGCCTGGAGCATTGATACGTTTCGAGTTGCCGCCATAACAAATTTTCATCCACTTACAGTGATCGGATTCAAGATTTTTAAGGTAGCGGATCGTATGCTCCTAAATCCTGCGATTTTGCCTTTGCGTATAACAAGGGCTAATGGAGGAATTTTTTGACTAGGAGCGGGACATCCCAGCCCAATTTAAAATCCGGACGACGACTCTAATTACATTTTTGATAGCCCTAGAGGATAGCTACGTGAAGAGCGTGCCATATCATAATAGCGCCCATGCAGCTGACGTCACTCACTCCATTCACTACCTACTCAATTCACCAGCCTTGGAGGTGAGTCCCACCTGTAATGTAATTAAGGGAGATTTAAATATTAATTGAATATTTTTATATATTTTTTCCAGTCTGTTTTTACAAATTTGGAAATACTCGCAGCACTTTTTGCTGCAGCTATCCACGATGTTGATCATCCTGGACTCACAAATCAATTTTTAGTTAATTCAGGTAAACGTGTTAATCACATTTGTTTTTGGAAATTTGAACTTAGCATTTGACTCATGACATTTGCAGGGGCTGAGCTGGCGATAATGTACAATGATGAATCAGTCCTTGAAAATCATCACCTGGCAGTTGCATTTAAATTATTACAACATGAAGACTGTAACATCCTTGCGAATTTAACTAAGAAACAGGCGGTCACTCTTAGGAAAATGGTCATAGATATGGTAAGTTATTACACACAATTTTATGTCTTTTAGTTTAACTGTTTACTTAAAGTATTGTTTTGAAATAATTTTATTGATGTTTTCGTAGGTCCTTGCCACAGACATGTCAAAACACATGAGCTTATTAGCTGACTTAAAAACTATGGTAGAAACTAAGAAGGTGGCTGGCTCTGGGGTCCTTCTTTTGGACAATTACACGGACAGAATACAAGTAATTTGGATATGGAAAAATCACAAACCCAGATCCGGTTTTAATTTATTAATTAATAACTGTGTGTTTGATTAGGTGCTTCAAAATATGATTCATTGTGCGGATCTGAGCAATCCCACCAAACCATTGAAAATGTACAGGTAATTGGGTTGCCCGTCTCCTGGAGGAATTCTTTGTCCAGGGTGATAAGGAGAGGGAGCATGGGATGGACATTTCAGCCATGTGCGATCGATTCAATTCAACCATTGAAAAATCTCAAGTGGGTTACACTTTCCGCGGAAAACACAATATTTCAAATTGCATTTTTAAACATTTTGTACGTAATATTTATACTTAATTTAACCATAAATTAATTCCTAGGTTGGTTTCATCGACTACATCGTGCATCCACTGTGGGAAACATGGGCTGACCTCGTGTACCCAGACGCCCAACAAATCCTGGACACACTGGAAGAGAATCGGGAGTACTACAGTCGAGCGGATGCCCTCGCACCGCCGCCAAGTAATGGACTCGAAGCGAATCCGGGCGGGAAGTCCTTGAAGGATCCCAGCATCGAGGAAGAGGAGGAAGATGAATTGGGAGACTGCCCCGAAACCCCAACCTCCAACCACGTCCAATTCTACCTCGAAGAGGACAAATGACAATCAGAGAACCCTCGCACCTCACATTCGTCACAGCACCTCCCAACCTCATCCTCGGCCACGCCAACACCCACACCCACACCCAAGCCCCCACTAACTATAAAAATCACCGTAAAATCATCATCAGTACCTGAGGAACATAAATTACCACCTGTTGCCACCCCCGAGTGCACTGACCTTTCCCCAGACCCACCCCCGCTCCCAGAACCGCCTAAACCAGATAATAATCCGCCACCGACTGCAGTGGAGGGGACTGGGGGTCAGGGTCAAGGTCAAGGTCAGCTCCCTCCGTCCTCCAAAAGTCTACACAGTTCTGCCTTTGCATCATTCGACCTCATCAACAGCCTCCCCCTCCCCCTCAACCTATCGGAGGGTACTGGGGAGGGTAAGGCATTTCTTGAAGAAATGACACCGGCTCTCCGACTTTTTTGTTTGCGGTAATTTTAAATTTAATTCAAATCGGATTTTTTGTGGTTTTAGTGTCATTATTCGTGTTCCGTGCGAGGAAAACTATATATGTTGTAATACGTTTACGTATACGCAATACGCGTACGTGGATTGTGCTTACTATTAATCTGACTTGACGTGTTTATGTTTATTTACTACTATGTACGTGTAAGGCTAAAGTCTTAATGTTTATAGGGAGGGAGGCGAGATTTAGGCAAGCTAAATGTAGTGTAATGCTAATCGGATTTAAAATATAGCAGAGTATTGTGAGGGAGGCTAAGGAACGCGAAATGCTTTATGTTCGGAATACGGACGGGATATATTGGACGGAAATATTAAAAAAAATGTTTCGATTTTGAAAATGTGTATTTGTAGTCAATTTATTGCGTGTGGAGATTTTAACTATTTGCTAAAACACGTTTATTACTCGGTCATCACAGCTACAGATAGTCAAAATTACCATCTGATGTCTAAATTAGAGTGTCAAACAAAGTGATGAAAACATAATTGACTTAAATAAAAATTGTATGGGCTTTCCAACGGTGGTTGAAACAAGATCTTGTAGTTTCGGAGTTACTATGACCCTTCAAGGTGTGTCAGGTTACTTTTTGAATCACCCTGTACTTTAGAGTGTCAAACAAAGGTTGAGCGTGTAGTCTTGGATCGCAGCAAAATAGATTCCTCTGCTCTCCGCATCCAAGTACCTTATGGAACCAATGCGTGCTCGAAGGGGAATCAAACAGCTGATGGAACGCTCAAGTTTACCACCTAGATTAAAATTTTTCATCCTCAATAAGGAACTCTTAATTTCATTCAGCTCCTCAACAACAATATTCACAATAAAGCAGGAGAAGACGGTCAAGCAGGTATCCGCCATAACAAGTAAGAAGGTAATAACGACACCTAATGGTATTCTAATGATCATGTAATTGAGTAACACTATGCATGATAAAAGCGCACATAAACCAATTGGCAAAAGATAGTCCTGAGTGCAATCGTTTGACTGAGCCACAAGGACTGCCACTTCTCGGTAAATCCGCACCCATTTGACAGTATTCTGAAACCCGCGTTCATACGAGCCTTTTCTGTAATCAATTAAAGATGTTTCTTACTATTATATAATAAAGGCAATTCATCTAAACATAAATTTATCTAAGTTGAGAACTTGGTTGCTCGCTGACGACCGAAGAACTTATATTAACTTATGCGCTCTAGCTTTTAAATTCAAATACCAAAAAATCTTACTTCAGAGCTTTAGTGACAACTTGGCCAAGAACACAAATTATAAAGCAGAAAGGATTCCAAAACCAGAGCGAAGAAATTATAAAGTGATAGAACAGAACATGAACAATGGTAAGAGCTATCGTGCTACCAAGCGAATTAGAGTGGCACACAACTTCTGGAAACAAGTGGTTAAGGATATGCCAATCGCACCTGAAAAAATACAGGATGGCGGACAAGGGAACCATGGATAACCCGAGGAGGAAGCCGACTCTAAGCATCATTGCATTTCTCTTTATCCTTTTGGCACTTTCTGTAAAACTTTTAGTTATGAAGATTTTATAAGTTTTTTGAATTGTTCACACAATTTTAATTGGAATCATTTATATATATTTATGCATATTGCTTAACTTTAGCAATAAGGTGCATTACACTTATCAAATAGATGTTTTCGTCGCAAAAGTAAACACCCAAATCGAGATTCTTACCTGGAATATTGGCAAAACAGGAGTTAATTGCATTCATACAACATGCCAATTTTTCACCAGTAAGCAGCAAGAGCGTGTGGAGAAATACCGCGTTGCAAAGATATGCCGTGTTCAGAATGTGATATCATATGGCTTGGTTTGTCCATTCTTAGGCTTCCATTGGCAGCACTGTAGATGTTTGCAATGGCGGCTATTGCTAACCGCACAATTGTGATAGTAATTATTGTGTAATATCGGATCTTCCATAATTGGTTCGTTATCATATGCCCTTGTCCTTTATTGTCGACGTATATAGGACAAACTCCGCAGCAAAATACAAAATTTACCATTAAACTTTGAACTTTCATAAGTCCTATGGCATTATTTACGTTTTTACTGCTTTGTTGATTTTCTATTCTGATTAAAAACTATTCTTTTTTGCTGAAGTATTCTTTCAGCTGTCGGGAGCAGCTGCACGTTCAGTGTGCTACAAGTGACAAATGGCGAACAATTCAATCAGTATGGCATTTCTTTGTAGTTCTAAAAGTAATCAGAATTGAAAGCATCAACACGAAAAAGGCAAGTGTGTTTTGGATTATCTGAATTTTTTGTTACCAAACTATTCCATATTCTCGTATGATTAAATAAGAAATTTTGTGAAATAATTACAAAATATGGGTTAGGTCGTGATAAATATTGCAAACATTGCCACATCAAGCAACCAACTTTCCGCCGTCTAAAAAGTAAATTGAATTGCCAAATTTAACTGTGGTCGTGCATGTGCACATATGTAGCGCGTGTATCTTCCTATGATGTGAACGGCTTATTTTTTTGGTTTGGTCATTGAATTCTTAATTTAGAGCGGCTTACTGAAGTTGACACTCTTTAACTTATTTATGTTGGAGAAACACTAAAAGACTATAGAATTCTTTTGATTCAAACACTCGACAATCTCCGCTGTATTATTTACAAATTCTAAGTCACGCCATGTCGCTGGTTTATTGAATTAAGACAGCAAGGCGAAAGAAGTTCACAATCTAGAATTGTGCCCTCTACAATACTACATATGAAAAACCATAACGCTCCAAAAAAAGCAATATTATAACATTTTGGAAGATTTGCATATGAAAAATGCAGTATGCAATTATAGTGGCTCCTTACAAACAAGCTATGCGGTATGCGACTTATTTCTAGAATACAGAAACTAACTACCCCAGCAAACCAGGTACCATCATATGATAATCATACTGACGATTACCATGATATCCGCCTGACATCTGAAGATCCGTCCGTCTGATAACTATCTGGGCATCCTAGTGTCCCATCATATATCTGCCTTCTGATGCTAGCAGACTGATACCATTCTGATGGTCGGTTTTACGTCAATATGATGCCTGTCCTGATTATCGAACGATGCTCTTATGATGCCTGCCCTGGGTGTCTTATGATGCTCTTATGCCTACCGGGGTACTTATATGCTATTTCATTTGTGTTATTCAGATGAAGTATTCATAACTAGGATTACGTGATTTGCGGACAAATAGTCTAATTTATTTAAACATCAAAAATGGTTTATAAATCAAAGTAGCGGAATTGTAAACAAAGTTGCAAATAAACTAATTATTTCGTGAAGCACCTGAAACTTTGATTCGCTTATTCTCATCTTTCCTGTCGGTTTTATGTTGGAACCAGTTTTGAATACAAGATCGAATATCTGCAGAAGTTGCTAATGAATCAGCTCTCTGTACCGTGTCTAATTACAAAAACAAAATCGTATAATTCAAAGGAGTTGAAACCAAAATAAAGCGTAC
>JAAXYW010000753.1:0-30057 GCA_036851895.1 Orthonychiurus folsomi | reverse complement strand
CAAATTTGGTAACTGTCGCGGTTTTTAATTTTTTCCGCTGGCGCTGGTCAACCATAGCGCTTAGGGTCTAGTGCATGTGAAAGCCATTGAAATGGTGAAGAAGTACGTATATTTGTTTCAAAAAAATTCCAGCCCAAACTTGAGTTATAGCCATTTACATTTTCAGATTTAGGGTGGCCAAATAATTTTTCCTCCTACTGTAGTAATGCAATGGGATTCGCTATTATAGCCAGACCGGGCGGGCGGGCCTAGGACCTTGTCATTAATTTTTAATTTATTCAGAATTTATTTGTGGAATTCGCCCTTCATCACGTCTAAATTCAATGAAGTCTGTGTATCTTCGGAACGACAAAGCAACAGACAATCAAAACTGAAAATGTATCGCGACTCGCACAAACTAAAAACCAAATTGTTGCGCACCACACAGTGATCAATTCCAAAATAATATCATTTTCTCCAAGCTTGGGAAAAATATGGCCAATAATCAAAATCTGAGGAACAAGTACATGGAATATAAGACCGGGAAATAATGACTTCTAAATTAAATTCCTCGGCCTTTTCTGTTCATCGTAACTCTGCGGTACTCCTCTGGTCAGGGTTCAAAAATGCGAAACGTTTGAAGTTAGCTTTTATTCCAAGCGGGTTTCAAGTGTTCCCAAAAACATGACTTCAACTTCTAGTAAACTCAGCCTAAACATAGCCATTCAATAAGGCGAGTCGAAATTAAGATGTGAATTTTCAAAACCCTATGGGATGATTAGACAAAACATAAGCCATGTCGTTCATAATTCAGCTAGACGCTAGACACTTTTATTCGCAGACATTCGCTCTCACAAAATTCAACTCAATTCAATTCTGCACTCTGTAAATTTTGCAAGGAATGGGTGCTCCATCTGGTGGGGTGGGGTATTTGATTGGGATGTGTCATCCACCGTACGTAGGAAAAAAGACAGGCGTTGGGTTGAGTAGGGCAGGGGAGAGAGGGAGGCGAAGTAATCCCACGTCCACGTCACATGCAAGTATTGAATGTTAGGGGAGTGAGTGAGAGGATCCATCCATCAGTGTTCTATCGCCAGTCATCATCCCAACTAAATTGATCAACTTATTCATCCCTTAATTGCTCTATAACACCCTTCTACTCAAAAGGATAGCATCTTAACTCTGAGGGCGGGTCAAGGCACGGAGACAAGGGAACCCCGAGTGATAGAAACTTCTTTTTTTTGGGGAATATGGCCACTATGAATGCAGATTAGTAAGTGGAAATATATTTTAATTTTCAGTTTCATTCACATTGAATTGTAATGTGGGATGGACTGACGTGTGTCTCAATGATGATGGCACTGCGTCATCAGGACTCGAATGAGTAGCGGAGGCACGATTAGGTTGAGGTTAAAGGCCAAATAATGGAAGCTGTTTGAAAGTATGTTGGATGTGGGAACGGAAATGTAATGTATGACTGACTGGCCTAGACGAGTCATTTGAATTTGACAGCTTTAAGCATTTGATGAGAATCTGGCCCAGGTGAATGCTTTGGGTTAGAAGTGAAGGTGTTTTAAATTTAAAATATTCGGAAATTTTATGTAGGAGATTAAATTCACTTCGAATATTGCGACACGTCATGTAAACAGGCGTATAAGATATTGCGACGTACGTGGAGTAGCATTTCATGCATCTCGTCCTCTATCAATTCGCGACCTAGTTTGGTTTGCTTGGTCATGAAGAAGTATTTTAATGGCAATGCTTACTTTTGATTTTCTTAAAGCTGGCTGTTAAAACTTGGATTATGTCATTCTTCGTTTATATTGGGAGTTTTCTGTACGACGTGCTTTCGTGTTTAACAATAACAGCAGCAGAATTTTCTTGAAAACCTGACAAACAATGCAAGGCTGAAGCCGAACTTGTAAGGTCAAATGTGATGCTGCATGTAAATCGCATGAATGGTTTTGAAGAAATTGGTGTGAGATTATTATATCATTCACCTCGCTCAGTCGTCTCGTCAGTAGTAGCCTGTTTGTCAGTTAGTTTTTGCTGAATTTATTGGAGGTTTGATTTGGAAGATCATGAGGTATTTTAGTAATTACAACATTTACAGCCTAATTTACCTGATTCTGAAATGAAAGTTTGCAGGCTGGCTTTGGCAGCACCGTACTTATCACTATTGTTCGACTTAATTATAAAAATATTTATTTTTCAACAGCGACTACCTGTTCAAGCTCCTTCTCATTGGTGATTCCGGTGTAGGAAAGTCATGTCTACTTCTCAGATTCTCAGTAAGTGTGAACTCATCGCATTTTATTTTCTGTCAGATAAACTAAGCTAAATTACTTTTTTATTTAAACAATTTATCTTTTTTTTACAGGATGACACATACACAGATAGTTACATCAGTACCATAGGAGTGGACTTTGTAAGTGCAACAAGAGATTAGATTTTAATTTAATTGACTATTGAATTGACACACTACTAAGCAATTAACTTAATCATATTTAACAGAAAATTAGAACGATTGAATTGGACGGGAAGACCATCAAGCTGCAAATTGTAAGTTTACTTACCATTTACTGCTACTGCTACTAGCTATTACTTTTTCCACTAATACAAAGGAAAAAGTTGCTTACAACTTGTGAACTTGTTCTAAATTAAAATTTATACTGAATTAACACTCATTTTAGTGGGACACTGCTGGACAGGAACGCTTCAGGACAATTACTTCCAGTTATTACCGAGGCGCGCATGGAATCATTGTAGTATATGACTGCACTGACCTAGAGTCTTTCAACAATGTCAAACAGTGGTTGGAAGAAATTGATCGCTATGCCTGTGAGAATGTCAACAAGCTTCTTGTCGGAAATAAGTGTGACCTGACCTCTAAAAAAGTCGTGAACTACCAGAATGCCAAGGTACAACGTTAGCAGCTTGAGCATTTTCGATTATGTTCATAAAGTATTAAATACATGCGAAGGATAGTATAACCCAACACAATTCTATAATTTTTACAGGAATTTGCGGATGGTCTTGGAATCCCTTTTCTGGAAACATCGGCCAAGAATTCTACAAATGTTGAGCAAGCATTTATGACAATGGCATCAGAGATCAAGTCGCGAGTTGGACCTCAATATTCAGATGCGGCAGGAGGTGCTGGTCCCGTGAGGATTGATCAAGGAAGACCTATTGAATCCAGCAAACCAGGATGCTGTTAAGGATAATTAACAATTCAACTCAAAATTCCCAAGTGTAAATGTAAGTTTATGCAAGGAAGAACCAGATGTCTAGTATTGATTATCCCGCTGAAGATTCGCTTTCGTTCTAAACATCTGTAAAAATCCATTGAACTTTAGCTTATAGACCAAGCTGTAAAAATTCTAAGTAAAACATTTAATTACGTCCAACCACAGGAGAAATGCAGTCAATTTAATTTACAGTTTATGATAGATTAGCTTAGCTTATAATGATCGTTTCGTATAAGTGATTGATGGAATCGGATAAATGCGTGGCAAGGAATTCTTTATAGGGGTTGAATTCAGTAAGTAAATTGACTTTATTACTTTTAGATTATTCCTATTGTATCGTAAATATAAATAAAATTTAAAACAATATTATTATATAGCTTGTTTGAAGCCCGGGCACATTTTTCTTCTATTGCTCTATAGTTAAATCTTATGGCACTGAGCAAATAAAGGCTTGAACTGAACTGAACTATGTCCGCCTCTCAGCCTAAATACTACACCCAAAACGACGTTTCCAGTAATCCAGCTAATGATTTAAAATTGTTTATTCTTCGCTTGAAGTTAACTCCAATTGTATCAATTTTTATCTTTTTGCATATTAGAGCAAAACAATAACACTACTGAACTGGTGGGAAATTTCGCATCGCAAATTTATACGAATTTCAGCTACATTTCAGTGCTCTGTATTGTTAGTATTTACAGTTGCAGAAGTTGACACCGCATATATGTTACAAAAATGTGTGGTTCTTTCTTTCTTAATTAATTCGTTTTGCAAATTAGGTGGCTAGCGACTACTAGGCTTATTATTGAATGCTAGGCGGGTAGAAGAGTCGGTAGAGTGAAGATCGAGCATATGAAATCTCAGCTGATTTTGTGATCACTTTACTTAGCACCTGATGATGATATCTCATCAAAGTAAACAATTAGGGGAAGACGAGACTGGGATGGTGACTCATTTCCGGGATTTAAAATAGTCAGCGCGAAAGAATTCAACTTTATTCATAGCGGGACGAATTGAAATGTGACTTTGATATTGCGTCAATGGCAAAGCAAGTTCCTCCACACGGGCATGGTTCCGGAAGATTAACTAAACCAGACGAATCTGACGAGGATCCGGTGGAGCGAATGCTAAAAGCAGCTGGCTGTTTGGAAAAGCATTACAAAGTTCAGGTAAATATAGAATTTTAAAGTGAAAAAAAGTCCATGTCAACGATTGATCGAATGAATGCATTTTATCTCTGCAGGAGTGCATTGCCGAAACGAAGGACTGGAGAAAGTGTCAAGGTGTTGTTGAGGACTTCAGGCTCTGTATTGAAAAATCAAAGCAAGCAGGAAAACAACCAAACTAGTAGTGAGAGAATAGCCAGTATTACCTTCCACCCACGAATCCCCATTAAATTTTTACCAGATGAAGATGGACACAACGGCTGAGTTTTCGTGGGCCAACTATGTTAGTTATGCCGTAGTGTTTGGTATTGGGGCATTGTCTGGAGCAATGTTCTTCCGAAGATTTTTCTCTGGATGTGGTGCGCTGGGCATAAGCCAGATCGACACTTTTGCAAAGGCTACTCGTCTAACAAAACTTCGTGCCCAAGGCCTGGGTCGAAATCATAAAATGGTGTTTGTGGTCAGATCGGATTTGGCCATGGGAAAAGGCAAGATCGCAGCGCAATGTTGCCACGCAGCGCTGATGTGTTATCAAACGGCTCAGATCACGGACCCACAGAATTTAGAGTTATGGGAAGCAACTGGGAATGCCAAAGTTTGTCTGAAGACCGACGGAGGTGAAGCAGAATTAATGAATTTGAAGAAAAAGGCAAAGGCTGAAGGATTGGTGACTGGTATAGTTTGTGATGCTGGTCACACGCAGGTAATTTCCCCCTTCCACTTCTATTAACGTTTAAATGTACAAATTTTTATTCTGAACGTTTCTTCAGGTGGCCCCAGGGACGTCAACTGTTCTTGGCATCGGACCTGCTCCTGTCTCGATAATAGATAAAGTTACTGGACATTTGAAACTACTTTAGCTAGTAATCATTAAATAACTCCCATCTGTGGCAAATGCCATATGAACACTGTACTGTAACAAATTTCTGAATTTAAATTAGTGAGAGCCATGTATTAAGTAATATTTTATTGCCAGCCGCCGGAACTGTTAGATATGTTTCGTATCTTGCAGGATTATAATTAATTGGCACGCAAGTTATAAATACATACAATACATAACTGAAGCAAAGGTGAATCCAACAGGATGTACAAAATCCACCAAACCACCCAACCTCACCAACAAACGTTTAATTCTGACCAAACGCTCACTCTTCTTTAACTTAACTATAAACAGCTGCTATCCAGCAATTCTATTCTTTGCTTTTGCTTTATGGACTTGACCAAAAAATTGTGAACGTTATGATGTAGGTTACTAGCTTACTAGCTTCTATTTCTAATGGGATGGATGGAATAGAAAACTTTGAGACGTGCTTCATTGATGAGAAAGTGTATTAACGACAATGACAAAATGAACTAACTATAACCACTTGTATCCAACAAATAATATAGGGGTAGGGATTTTATGGGACATATAACATTGGCTAATAGGATGGATTAGGAAGCGAAATCTATCAGCCAATATACTTAAAAACAAATTCAGCATGGCAATTTCTGCCCGTGACACACAAAGCCAGAAATACAAATGAAAAGGTGCTACGCCGCGCCTCTCGAGCTTTTCTCTTCATAAAGGCCGGCGGACCCTTGTATTAAAACTATAGAGAAACTCCCTATGTAACAATTAATGGCGTAATGTCCTTCTCATCGCCATAATTGAATGCAACACTTTCATGGCTATTGTTGTTAACAAAGTTACTATTAATAGAGCTGTTGGATCTGGGACTTCGAGTCAGCGAAATAGCCTCAGGCGAAGAAACGTCATGGAAGGAGTAGTTAGTAGGAAGTCGATTGTTACTGCGGCGTGCATATGGATTGGCAACATGAGGTGCCTCATTAAATTCTTCCAACTCATCCGTCAATGAAGTGTCGCGGTTTGAGGTCAATAAAAAATATTGTTGGCTTCTTGTAGGCCAAAGCAAATGCGTCATCACAGCAAATGCCAAACAGTCCGCAGAATAGGTTATGCCTGCAAGTTAAACATTAATTGTAGATGATGAGACGTTGTAACTTTTTTTTTGCAGAAGATGGAATTGTGACCATTACCTAATAGCAGTTTGAATCGCCAAAGCGGTGATACTTGTAGAGCTATTAAAGCAATAATTGGCAAGTAAATAAACCATACGAGCGCAGCTGCTCCAAAATGGAGAAAGAAGTTCAATTTGTGCGGCTGGTGCTCGTGGTCCATGGTGCTGTGGGGCAAACAAATTAAAGGAATTAGAACGTGTGCTTCTACGGAATAAAAATTAAGCTAGCTTACTCTTTCAACTCGTAGACAAACCACATCATAATAATTGTTCTGAGAATTAGGATCAGCCAGCCCGGCCAAGTTTGGTATTCATCGATATCTTCTATAACGTCCACTTCTGTCTAAAAGAATATGAAGGAGTTCAGACATCGTGGTTTGATATTTCAGTCGTTTGGTTTTTTAAAGAATACAGCAACTCACTTGATTCCAAACGTAAAGAAGAATGTGTATCACAACATATATTGTCCATATACTGAATATGAACGGTTTGCCAGTTAATTCAGTTCTTGTCACAGCCCATCCTTTGGCGAGAACCAGTAATATCAGCATGTAAATGGCCTATAAAATTGTACAATTGCTTAATTAATAGGACAAGAGTTCAAACAAATTTTTGAGTTAATTGCTTACTCTTGCTAGAATATCCAATATATCTCCAAAAATTGCCAAGCCAGGATAACCCTCACCATCCAATGAGAAAGTGAGCACATGCACAACATTGGCAAGAACTGCACCTAGTTCTAAAGCTATACTTCCAGTAAACATTCTCGGAACAATATGTCGTTGTCGAAGAACCGCATGCACTTGAAGTGGAGTCAGAATTAGGTAGCACAGGAAAAAGACTAGATATATTTCCACAGTGTCCTGTCGGGGCGGAACGCACATTTAGTTAAAGTTTAAATAAATACTCAAATTTAAAAACGTTACCTGTCGGTCGAAAGAAAACTGATACTCCAATGGGTTTTGTTGTTTTGTGTACGGATTTCCATTTACAAACCAGATATCATAATCAAGGACTGTGGAGTTCCCACTGTGTTTCCATCTGCAGTCCTTCTTATCTTGAAAGCAAGCAACAATGCTTGCGTACCAGAATCTGCAAATAAAATTCAAAATTGTTTTAATGCAACATTGATCATTTCTAAAATAAATGACTCACTTGGCTTGATTCCGGTCAACAATGGGATAAGTAAACTGATATCCCTCCACAACCGAACTCAGGTTGATCTCATCTACGCAAACTCCGTTCTTTGAGCAAGGAAGTCTTCTGGTAAATGCCGGCGGCCGAACAATTGGATCACAGTTGGCATCAAAACTAGTCCTCGGAGAAATGTCTTCAAACATTAAGCGACATGCCTCGTCCTTATTCTCAACATTACGATTCCGATAGAAGTCAAGAAAATAACTTCGATCAACAACTACGAGCGTGGCACCCTTGGGGCTAGGAATAATAGGAGCGGGAGTTGTCGTGGTCGTGGTGGATGTGCTTGTACTGGAACTAGGACTGCTTTCATTTTGAGGCCAAGATACACTTTTATTTGAGCTGTTATTTTCAGAGGTAGAACTTGATGGAAGAGCCGTCGAAGTTGTTGAAGATGTCTTGGAAGTTGAAACGGTAGGAGGGGCAGCTGCTGGTTTCACTGTTGGAAGAAAGGGTTCCAACCCATCATCATTTTCGTCAGTCACATTCCCAAATATGTAACCATGAGTATTGTTAGTGTTGATGGGCTCTGTTCTTTGGAATCCAAATTTTGACAGAAACACGAAGAAAGTATCAGTCTCAAACACATCTTGAATGTGGAGGCTTTCACAGCCAAACTGCTGTTCACTAGTATTAAGAAGTAAAACCAGAAGCACTGCTGGGAATGTTGAACACCAGGTCATTGTCCTCAAATTTTCCAAAATCATTTTTAAAATTGTTAAGCCTTTCTAATTTAGCACCTCCCGGACGCATTCTCCGTTTGTACAACAATTGGGAAATCCTCTATTCAGAAACGGTAATGGTTCTCATTGTTCTGTCTGCGGGATGAATGACTGTCGGTATTCATGTGCGTCGTTCGAACTTCACGACTCACTAACTGGCAGCAGCATCAACGAAGCAAATATGAACTGCAACAAAAATAATACGGAAAATCAAACATTAACAGTTCTTATCTCTTGTCATAACAGGCAAAATATGTTTATCCCTAGTCGTTAAGCTCGCTTTAATGCTGGTGTGCTTAACTTCACAAAACCTTTCAATGGGCTTAATTTGTCAACTTCACACCGGTCAGAACCCATCACCTCGAACCTTAAGACTGAGCAACTCTAAATATCAAATATTGACTGACCGGACCGTACACTATCTTCACTGCACCAAATATTTCCACCAAACATTTTCTGAAGATTTGCTAGTAATAAACAACTAACATCCATCGACTCCTTAGACTTATAACAAAGCATACACCAATTCCCGAACTAGGCCGGCTATCAGCAAACCATTCAAAGAAATGTTTCGCTTCTCATACATCGCCTAATGTCTGACATTTGGAATCAATAATTTAATTGGTTTAATCGCAGTGGGTCGATCTGAAGTCACCTTGCCTGGAGTAATGAATTCCCTACTTTTAACACCCCATCCTTACTATTGTTAGACGAATGGAAAAAACCGTTTAGGACTCACCATCCATTTGGTATTTTAAATGTACACAACAGTTGATAAACTCTTTCTTTCATTTCTTTCGATTTCACTGAAACATTATATATATAAACGTGTGTTTGTGTAAGTATATGGTGGCTGAGGGAAATATAGGAAACTTGGGCCAGGGCCAGGAGGAAGGAGTACATGCTTGACGCATGTATAAGATATGCCCCAGCTGACTATATAATGCGGCCAGTTGATGTCTAAAGTGTGGTATGTTAATAATAAAGCTTTAATGGGTGATAATGCAATGTGCACTAAATTCCCTCCTCTATATAAAGAGTTAAACACAGTCCACACACTCACACGTGTTGTGCGGTTGTTGCAGCCAACCAAACCAGGTGCTCGTTTTTTAATGTCTCGTGCAACCAAGGTTGCAATTAATATATAGGACCAAGGCCACTTTTTACTCACCGACTCCGGTGATTTTGTGAAAGGTGTAGCATGTAGGTAGTGGAAAGTTGGTCAGAATGCACATTCATCTCGTTAGACGAAAAAATTTATTTAAGTTAGTACCATATGCTGACTTGCATAATCAGGCTGGCATAATGAAAATTTAGAATCAGCTCAAAATTACTGGCGTGAGTGAATCTAAGCAAACAAACGTGGTACATTACAACAAAGAAAACATAGATCCTTGGCAAACACCCCAAACCGCTTAATAGCTTACGTCATCCGTGTATTTTTTTTAATTGAGTGTGGAGGAGTTGGATTACCTGATCACGAGGACAGTGGATTGCGATTGCAGGATCAGATTTCCGCGTGCGACGTACTGCACTCAAGATTAATTTGACAATATAATTTCCCAGTTCTCCGCACTCACAAGTCGACTACACGCTTAACTGATTTCCAAGTAGTTTTCCATGGGACGAAGCTATCCAGAAATTGAACAATTGGCTCAGTCGTCTGCAATGGGTTGAATTGTCATTATCTCGTGTAACTTTCCATAAGTTCGTGTAGTAAATTGAGTGCCCTCAAATTGCAGCTTCCGGTGTTGTGTATAAACTTCACTCCCTCCCAAAGCTGCAAAAGTAATAAGTCAAACTTTCAATTAAACCTACAAATTTTTGGCGAAAAATGCGTTGGATATTATCGTCAGCATTGCTGAAGCTCCGAGGAGACCCGAAATTTGTTTCAACAAGATTCTACTCACCACAGGTAAGCCAAGCAATTACCGAGTTCGTCACAATTTATATTATTGAAACCAACAAACGGTAATCTGAACCTGAATTTAAAAGTGGAATTTCATTGCTGGAATATATACGCAGTACGGAACGGATGGCCGCCGTACCGCGCCGCAATTTGGCGAGCTTGAGAAATTTTACGATTGAGGCAAATTTTTAACTGGCGATGCGATGATGTAGTGTGCGTGTAATAACTGAGCCGACATGAGGAGGCTATTGCTTTTGCAATGCACTCCTAGATAAAATACCTAGTAGTTTTCAATATTTGATTGTAACACGGGAAAGCAGATTTGCAGATTGAATATAAAAATTTCTTGATGAGAAAGTGTTCAATGAATGGGGCGAATATTTCCGAATGCCTGTACGTGTACAAGAAGTACACACTGTATGCCTTTGCACTTACAAGATAATGCAAAAAATACACACCACTTGCGCTTGCTTATCCCTGCTCCTGTCGCACTTCTCGCTACGTTTTTGCACAGTCACACGGCTAGTGAAAGTTTTGGTCGAATAATCGCCACCAATGCGGAGTCAAATAAATTGATTGACTTGCTCTAAACAAAATAAAAATGCTCGTGTCCTGTAATGTGTTTGCTTAATGAATTAAAACGAAATGATGCGGCAACAACCAAGCTATATAGGTGGGTGAGGGAAATGTAACACAAAATACATTATTAGAGCAGGGATCGATAAAATTATACTTCGGACGCACACGGTACGATGAATTCTCGGAATCCGTAGCGTGGGTATGCCTGAGCTTGATGCCAATGCCACATGCCATTGCACTACCGTACATTAATGGAAAAGCACTTACTTATCTCTGGTACGAACCCAGATGATGGATGATAAATGTTCTCTGTTTGGGTGCTGGCTCATTAATGATTAACACGTTTCCATAGGAGAGGAGTACCGGCTGATGAGCAGGAAATTCGTAGATGAGAAATCAATCGGCATCCAGACACACACATGCATGCATATGCTCGGCTACTTTCAAATTAAACAAAATTTAGACAAGATTATTGCTACAGTAAGGTAGTACAGTAAACCTAGTTGCGCTGCAGTTTCGAACTTGCAAACCTAAGGAAAATCTGTAATCTTGCTCTCGAGTCGGGATTTAAAATTGATAAACGATGGCAGCAATTATGTTTCATGTGCGGATTTTGTCAAGCCCCACCACACCGGGCGGCCCCATGAAATTTTTTTAACCAGACAATACGTAGTTAGTTTATAGTGGACAATTCATAGCCACGGCAGCTCAGAGCGGTGAAAATTCGTAGCTTAGAAATTGCAAAGCTGGGCAAATCGTAGCTAAAAGTCCGGTGACAAATTAGTAAATTTGCATTTCTACAACTTCACAGGCAGTCCATAAGCCAAGGAAGCCATCGCCCCGGCTATCTGAGCTTCAAAGCACTGATGTCCTACCTTTTTCAGCGTTCCTCACGGATACATTTGGAAGGGAGCATAATTATCTTCGAATTTCTGTTAGTGAACGGTGCAATTTAAGATGTAAGTGTTGCAAAAGTCGTCCAATTAATTATTTTCGTTCTACTTTAAGTAATGTTATGTGTGATCGACAGGTACGTATTGCATGCCCGAGGAAGGAGTTCCTCTCACTCCAGCCGCAAAATTATTGTCCGCCGACGAAATCGTTCGATTAGCCAGGCTTTTCGTAAGCCAAGGAGTTGATAAAGTGAGAATAACTGGTGGGGAACCGCTAATTAGGTCCGACCTCACCGAAATTATTGGTAAATATTTTAGTTCTCTATTTGATTTTAGAATGTGCTACTTTAAATATTTCTATAATTGCGGGTAGGAAGGATCTCGGAAATGAAGCTGAAATCAATTGGAATCACAACAAATGGGATTGTGCTAGCAAGGCACATGCCAGCCCTTGTTGCGAATGGACTAACCCATCTGAATATCAGTTTAGACACATTGGTGCCTCAAAAATTTGAAAAAATTTCAAGACGGCCTGCAACCGCATGGTTTAAAGTGTGGAAAGCAATTGAGATGGCCAAGCTCTCAAGTTTTCAAGCTGTAAAAATCAATGTAGTCGTCATGAGCGGGACAAATGACAACGAACTATGTGATTTCGTCGAACTGACGAAGGAGTCTAATTTGGACATTCGGTTCATTGAATACATGCCATTCTCAGGGAATAAATGGGACCTAGTTAAAATGGTACCCTACCATAAAATGGTAGAAATTATCAAAACAAAGTATCCCGATTTAGAAAAGCTGGACGATTCTATTCACCACACTGCTAAGGTAAACTATTTCGAAACTTGTGTCAAGATCAGTGTTATCATTAGAAAATCTGAAATCTACAGGCGTATAAAGTCCCAGGTCATAAAGGAATGATTGGATTCATTACTTCAATGTCCGATCATTTTTGCGGAGGTTGCAACAGATTGAGGATCACGGCTGATGGGAATCTGAAAGTTTGTCTATTCGGAAATGCTGAAGTTTCACTAAGGTAATACTCATAATGCGCTTGTACTTAGGTATTAAGTATAAAAATAATCAAACAGCATGTGCTTAATTGACACCACTGCCTATTTCAGAGATGCAATTAGGGGCGGATCCACAGATGACGAGCTACTCTCGTTAATTGGCCAAGGTGTCAAAAGGAAACACGCAAAACACGCAGGTAGAACATCGACAACACAAGTGGTAGTGTTAATGTTATTTATATTAGGAAAGCTATTTCACTTATTGCTTTCAGGAATGATGAATTTGGCTAAGATGGAAAATCGCCCAATGATTCTTATTGGTGGGTGAATTCCGAATACAAGCGTACGTTAGCCGAGGCCATAAATGATTTGATGACATACTGCTGCAAGCAGAACAGGTTGCTAATTGTAACCTCTCTCTGATCTTCAGATAATATGAAGACTTGCCAATTCCTGATCCACAACATCCCAAATATACCGACTCACAAAATTTCAACGGTCACCATTCAACGTCTTCATTCACGACCCTTACACACAACTTCAAACCACAAAACCAATTCAATGGACAACGAAATAGGAATGCTAAGCCATGTGGACTCTAAAGGAAAAGTTCAAATGGTTGACGTAGGCGACAAGAAGATCACAAATAGAGAAGCAATTGCGGAGGGAATTGTTTGTCTCAGCTCGACCGCATTCAATTGTGTAGCAGACAACACAAACAAAAAAGGGGATGTGCTGACAATTGCTCAAATTGCTGGAATAATGGGTGCAAAGCTAACATCAAGCATCATACCGCTGTGCCACCCGTTACCATTAAGTCGAATTGATGTTCAACTCACCCTGCATCCCGTAACAAATTCAATTCGAATCGAAGCGATTACAAGAACAGTGTCAAACACAGGTGTTGAGATGGAGGCTCTAACTGCAACGGCTGTGGCTGCTTTAACAATTTATGACATGTGTAAAGCCGTAGACAAAGGCATTGTAATTAAACAAATACGGCTCATCAGGAAGACTGGCGGAAAATCGGACTATCAACTTGACAATAGCACACACAAGTAACAAATTGCAGAAATTGGTACCAGAATTATTTTTGTTGTAAATTCTTATTGCTCAAAATATAAATGTATTTAAATGGTAATTTTTGTACACAAAAAATCTCACCGCTTCTGTCGAGCTAGTACTTTTCATAAATTTACCACTTCGCATATTATATCATGAAAAGCCAGCGTTCTGACACTAAGGACAGCAAACAAAAATTGTCCTGCGGCAAACCTCTTCAAACTCAGTAATTCAATCGTTAGGCTATACAACTATTTACATTCCTAATTACATTTTCCAAATAATACACTCCAAATTCAATCCAGCCGAGTTTCGTCCAAGGATCTAGCCTACTTGCTTGTCTCCATCATATTAGAAGCGAGGGACTCCGCCCATTGGTTGCCGAGTAGAGCTGGCTATGCCAGCAGCTGATATCTGTAATTGAGGAACACCTTGCTTTAAGGGCTCTTCAAAAACGCGAACTGCAAGAGTTGTTCGAGGCCCAGTCATCCAAAGTCGCCCTTCAAAATCTACAACAGCTGTCTCCACACTAACACTGGTGATACCACTGGTCCACATTCCCAGGAGAAACTGGGCGCTAAAGAACTCTCTGTGGTGTGGAACTTCTTTCACAAGAGTAACGGGCTCCTGATTTGCCTGTGGATTCAATATTGTTTTATGCCCTAATTGATGAAACACTAACAAGCGTAAGTTAGCAAGTGAGCAGAACCGACCTTATTCATATCTAACATATGCGTTCTCGGATTTGGCGATGGTGTTGAAACAACTGTCACGCGAATGGACTTTGGTTTCCTGATGAGCCTGATGGAGTCCGGAGTTGACGAATTGCGCTGTGTACCTCTCTGTTCAATGACTCCTTCGATTTTTAGCGCTAAATTGTTTCCGACAGTGACTTGAACGCTTTCGCCCGGAATCCGGGGTTGTGGAGAGACAGCAATCTAGGAACAAGTTTTAATATATTTTCTTGAAAGATTCATTTCAAAATAGAATAAAATATAACATTGTAATATTTTAGCACATTGTACCTTTACACGTGTCACTTGCAAAGTTTGGAAAAATAACCGCGGGAAAATTAGAGGAGTCTCAATCAGTATTTTAACAGCCTCTTTTAGAACGTCAATATGCTGAAATGCCCATAAACTAGGTTATGAAAAGTTTGTATGTCCCTAAGTCTGTCAGCATTTATTAAAATTTTTTGTAACCTGGTGCGTAATAGTTTGCTTAGGAAGGGTTTTCAGGGCCTCCATGACGTCAACGGCTTGCTTGCATGATTTTATTAGCGACTGGCAATTAGTTGATTCATTTCCAGTATTGCCTAAACAAAAGCTGAAGGCTTGGTCATCGTCTGAGAAGGAAGGATGATCCTTTGACACCACGACTTTCTCAATTCCACGAGCGACTAACTGACACAACTGTTCTAGTCTATTAAATATATACCACATAAAAGTTACAATATATGAATTGAGATTAGGATTTAAAGAAACTCACATTTGAATATTCATTAAGCTGTCGTTATCAGCATCAAATACAGTTTGGTAGAGACGGCCATACATTTCGCTCAAGTTTTGAAATTCCCTAACTGATTTTCTTAACTACATAATAAAGAAAATTATTAATAACTAAATCGAAAATAATTCCTTCACTGAATGATTTCATATCCATAAGTTTATCACAGTACAATACATCATTAAATGTTTGTGTACACTAACCTGAGTGACAATTCGACCAGACCGTAGAAGTTCGTCTCTGTTCGCAACAGCAATTGTAGGAGCAATTGCTGGCGGCGGAGAAAATTGCAAAGTCCCACATGCAACAAGAAAACTTCGAAAAGCTACTAGCATTTCTCCACGAATCTTCAGATACTCCGTTTGAAATTGCAAACCGACTGTTGGAGAACTCGCAGCCTGATCAGAGTAAAACTAGAAGTTGAAGAACTTGGCCGGTTCAAAAGTATAATAATGGTCATTAGTTACTTTGAGTAATGAAACAGATTGTAGGTACATTCTGCTTGCGTCCGATAAACGTGTTTGTATTTTAGGGACGTTCTGCTCATCAGAAAGCAAGGACTCAGCTGTGGCAATTAAATGCAGTGCCGAGAGCCAAAAATGAAAGTGCTCAGAGGAAACCCTCACAGAGCTTCCCGTGAGAGCAAACTTGGCAATTTCTGGCTGTCCAAACCTTTATATAATGATGAATATATGATTAATATAACGTCCTCAAGTACTTAGAAACAAAAAAATATACAGTAACAGCACCTTAAGGAATTCCTGGCAATTCGGTAGGCAACCCAAAGATTCGAAGACGATATAACCCTTTGAATTAAAGGGGTGATTTCATCACTAAGCGAGTATCCTTCGTGGGCTTGCAAAATGACAGCTGTTAGTAATACCTGTAAATATGATTTATTAGTTTAGCTCTAGCTCAGTTAGCTAGTTAGTTACCTTACAGTTACTCGCAAACTCACAATTATTGATAAATTGGACTTACTATCGTATTACCCTCAGATTCAAATTGAGGCTTTGACAAAAGTGCAGCAACATTCCCTACATTGGCTCTAGCAACGTCGGGGTTAAAACTTCCCACCGCACCAAGAGACTGGCAAATAATATTTCTCTTTCCCGCTACATTAAAATAGACACACCGCAAAATTATTAAATGTTAAGCAAAATAATATAATAGTGTGAGTAGTTACCTTCTAAGTTCGGATTACCCAACAATTCGAATACAGTTTGGTAAAACCACTCGAACTTAGCTGGACAAGCCTTGCACAGAATAGTACCAAATGCAAGACATTGTTCCAAATTAACAAGGGAAGAAACCCCTGGTTCAGCCTCATCTTCAATTGCCATGGGTTCTGAACACAGTGTTCGTGCTAAAGCGTTAACCCCAGAAGTTGCCATTTCAACTAGTTGTATTCCAGATGAAGAGAGTGTTTCGTATTTCCTAAAGTACATGTAGAATTGATACTTATTTATAATTGACCAGTCCAGAAGGATTTTGAAAACAAGATTAGAGTGAACAGCAGTAAGGAATATTTTAAAAATTATGACAATAACCCAAATGATAAACATACCAATTCATTGAAATAAACGCGCTAATCTGTATAGCCTTTAAAGCTACTGTCACATCTGAAGACTGTATACACGTTTCAAGTAGCTTCCACAGCTCAGTATCTAGGGCAAGACGAGGACAAGTATTCACCAGGAATCGGACCAGGAAATGTAATTTGTTTTGTATAATCTGCTAACCTGAAGAATGTACAAGAGTCAAAATAGCAGATGAGGAGGTAATGCTGTTAATCACGTCCAAAGTTGTATAAATGATCTGCGCATCAAGGTTGTTGTAATTGTGCGTGTCAAGGCGCTCGGAGTAAAGTCGTAGAATTGAGTTAATAAGAATTGAAATATGTTGAGGTTCCCAAAGATGACCTCCCTTACGGCCAAGAAATTTTAAATCTCGCAAAATACTTAATTTCACAGGAGATCGCGTATCATCCAAATTAGCTAGCAGAAATCCGACCTGAATAAATAATCAATCAAAAAATTAGTTTGGTATAGTGGTTGGATTAACAAATTTTAAGACATAATATGTCGTGCGCATCCATAATCGATATTTTCGGTACTGTCACAATCAATATGGAGATTTGATTGTAATATTCTAAAGTTCAATCTAGACATTGAAACTTCAATATGAACAAATAAAGTCTTAGCTGCTGGATGTGCAACTTATAATAAAAACACAGAATATATCATTTTGATGACCTGTTCAGCCAAATCAGAAATTGTTGCAGCCGCTAGGTGTGTCAAAGTGTGTAATGTAGTTACAACGAATTCTTGGGCTGGGTAGCTCAAAAGTAATTCTTGACATAATTTTCGAACCTAAGAGAAATCATTATAAGTATTGCAGGAGGAAAATTTAAAAAACTAATTCTATCATTATCCCACCATTGCAGCCGTTGCAATGTCGTGATGCATATGTTGGAATATAGGAATGAGTCTGAGTTTGAGGTCAATTGGAGTTGCAAGGCGTTGAACCATGGTGGATATCTTCGCGCACATCGTCGTTCCAAATGTTCTGAGAAACAAAAATGTTTTCCTTTATAGGCTAGGATGTGATGAACATTTTAACCTGAAAATACGACGAAGATATACTTTGATCGTTTCGCAAAGCAGGATGCTGCGTAGATAGCTGCGGAAACTTCAACTCGATCATGCGAGTCTAAAGCCACGCGAATACTGTGGTGAACAGGTTTCCTTTCGGGGATTAGCCCAGATAAACTTCCCATCGTCCTCAACGTCAATGCTCTCGCGATTGGATCGTTGGAATGGATTACACTAAATATTCTCTTGATGAATTCATCCGTGCTGAGAATTTTATCCAAGTGCCTTTCACTTTGTTGACACACCTTAAGGACCCAGAGGCGAAGGAAATTGGAACCCGTTCGAAAAACATCTGCGAGTTTCAGGAACCCGGAGTTTATCAAAATGGGGAAAGGGTATCTCTCAAATAGAGCTGGGAATCGAACTATTGCTTCACATTGCTCTCCAATTTTATTCGAACGTAGGCCTAGAATTAAATGCATTAATACACAATCCAAAGCATAATTCAAGCAAACATAACTCCATTCATTCATTTTGTTAATAATTGACTTACATTTGTCCAACTCAGTGAGAGCTGTATTTGCGTCCAACTCGGGCTCCCCCAAAGCAGCTCCACTGTCGCCAATTGATCCACCAACTCGCATTGTAAACGCAAAGAGTTCTTTGTTCGGATATCAGTAGGAAATGTGCTATCGGTAATTTAAATCCCGCAAAAAGAAATTGTGACGGAAATTTGAAAACCTGGAATTCGGCAAATTGAACATATAAAATTCGCGCGTAATCGATACCTCTATGACTCCGAGCGCGCGAATTGGCTTATAAAAATAGTACTTGAAGATCCGTAGAAAATTATTTCCACAAAATTTAGTTTAAAATAAAGAAGTTGATAAAGTGTTTTGCAACATTGCGTAAAATATGTGTGAAATTAGTAGGTTATGACATTGACCATTTTATAAATAAGTCTTTGGACCCGACATCGGCGGAACACCTGAATTCATTAAAACAGTCTTGACTATTTTTGTTTAAAAATTTTTAAACGAACCGAAATGTCTTGTAATTATGCGGATGGCCTCTCAGCTTATGAATACAAAGGGAAACTTGGCCTTCCTGAGGTAGTTAAATCTTATTCTAATTTGGAACCATGAGTTTGGTTATCTTACAGTTTGTGAGTTGATAGTCAATTGGTTATTTTTCTTAGATAATAGATGAGCCAGAAGACTTGCGTTTAAAAATCGAATTGCTGGCAGCGTGGATAAACAAGGCCAAGCATGTTGTTGCCCATACAGGTGCTGGAATTTCGACTGCAGCTGGAATACCGGATTTTCGCGGACCCAACGGTGTTTGGACTTTGGAGAAAAAAGGACAAAAACCAGTGATCAATACTTCATTTGATGCTGCAGTTCCAACAGTTACCCACATGGTTTTAAAAGGATTATTAGATTCAGGTGTACAATATAATTTACAGCAAGTATTTGATAAGGTTTTAATGATGTAATAAATATAATTCCAGGGAAAGTGAAGTTTATCATAAGTCAAAATATTGATGGCCTACATCTTCGATCTGGAGTAAAGCGGACAAACATGGCTGAACTTCATGGCAATATGTTCGTTTCAAAATGTGGATTCTGTGGAAAGTAATTAATGTTGTTCATGGAAATTGAAATAAATTATGTCAATGTCGTGTATGATTCCATGTTTATGTATCTGACACTTTACTAGGTTTTTTATTCAAAGCAATCCATGTCCAACAGTTGGGGAAAAGGAAATTGGACAGGGTTGCCCGGCGCGGAAACATGGCGGACGACAATGCCGAGGGAAGCTTATTGACACCCTTCTTGACTGGGAAGCAAATCTTCCCGAATTTGAACTCGAAACTGCTATCTTGCATTCTAGGTTCGTGCTTTGATTTGGGGTATGCTTGGATATAAAATGTGTCCTAAACATATATTTTTATGATGCTAGCATTGCAGATTTGAGCATTTGTATGGGAACGACTTTGCAAATAGTGCCAGCTGGTAACTTACCTCTAAGAGCAAAAAAGAACCCGGATGGAAAACTTGTTATCATTAATCTGCAACCGACCAAACATGTACGAGCAAACCGATCGATCCTCACATTATTTCGTTTGTGGCACTTTGTTGATTAAGCTATGTTGTTTTTAGGACAAAGAGGCGGATCTGATTATACACGCCAAAGTAGACGAAGTAATGGCAGAACTGGCTCGCATTATTGGGAGCCCTTTGCTTGACTATTCGATGTTACATGACCCCACTAAGATTTTAAGAAACAATTCTGCAGTAGTAGAATGGACGATACCGAGTATGTAAATTTTGGTTAAAGCACTGCCTGCATGCAAGTGCATACCGTTTAGCATTTTAAAGCAATTCTAATATATTTTGTTATTTAGTATCGTCAGTCAAACGACTACGAACAGAGGTTGCTGCAATAAAGAGGGAAGCAAGTTTGTTGAAAACCTCAAGCAATGAAGGACCAGTGAAAAGAAAGAAGGCGATCCCTACCGAAACACCATCTGAATTGAAGTTTGCAAAGCAGGAAGTTCCGGTGAAGGAAGAGTTCCCGGCACTTGTTGAAAGAAATATTGAAAGTTTAATACCTGACAGCAAACCCACACTTAAGGATTGACAAACAGTATTCTCCTAACCTTAAGCTTTTTAACCCCGAAAGTGGGTAAATTGTAGTGCACGTATTTATTTGCTACATCATCTTTGTACTTGTTTTATGTTATAACTATTTGATACTTTGAAGCAATAAATAATTGGTTAAGGCTTGAATTGGATTTTTTAAACGAAAGTTTACGTTTATTACAAATAATTAATAATGTAAAGTCAACAGATGGCCTTAAAAATAATACAACAGTTTTATGTGTAAACTCAAGTTACCAATACAAAGTTTACAAATGCCAAATTGTTCTTTTCCGCCAGGTGTGGTGGAAGTTTTATCACACTGTATTCTGCGCTACCCTCAAAATTCTTGACTTATTCAAAAATGGAAAGTTGAGAAGGTAAAGTTGAACTTGAATTGTAACATATGCTGGAGTACACGTTGTATAACCTTCAACATGGCACGGCTATTCTGTCAACAAACTATCGAATTCTAAATGCTAGCCTGAGGGGCTTAACAAATTATGCATTTCTTATTGCATATTGAAGTCCCAAGTGAGCGTGTTGTTGAGATCCTAGAGATTACCTACCACTTCAGAACTTTAAAACGGCAGACTGAAGTCAGGGAGTCTTGATCCATCCTGTGGGAACACTAGTATTGCTGCTGATGAAACATATTCGCCCCATTTGCAGTTGGGAATGCAACTATTCCAGCCGCTGGATGAGGCTGAGTATGAGGGTGAGATTGAAGTTGACCCTGAGGTTGTCGGCGATAAAACTGCTGGTCATTTTGATATTGAATAGCAGTGTATTGGGGTGGGGGTGAGTGATAAACTGGACTTGCGTAGATTTGGGGAGCTTGAGGATAATTTGTAAGGGCGGGCCTTGGAGTAAAAGGCATTCTCCCGTTTCCATTATTGTTATTGCCATTGCGTGGTCCATTCTGAAGATAGTTTGAATGAGGAGGACGATGCGCATTAGGCCGAGCACCTCTCGTAGTATTATGTGAAAAACGGGACTGAGATCCATTGAGCACCTGTGATTGAGAGTTATAATGACTAGGTTGAGCATTTCCACCGGGGGAGCGATTCACGCCATTGCTGCTGTATCCATTAGTCATTGGAGCACGCTGAGCTGGTGGTCGGGGTTGACGAAATTCGGAGTTTCTTGGGAGACGAATATGTTGTACCTCTTGTGGTGCTGGCTGAATCGGGATTTGCATCATCGGAAGACCCATTCCAGGTGAGAATTGTAACGGCATTCCATTTGTTACACCCACGCCAGGAAGCCCTGTTGCAGCAGCGTACTGTTGGAACATCGCAGGGTGATTGGGATAGACCAACATTCCTTGAAACTGGCCCATTTGTGGAGAAATAAACCACTGTTGTTGCTGTTGTTGTGGCTGCTGTTGCTGTTGCGCCATTTGAAGCTGTCGTTGTTCGGTTTCGCGTTGATCCATTAACTAAATTAAAATAAAACCACTATATACCAGCAGATGTTAATATCAAGACAGGTAAGAGGAGAAAATATACTTACTTTCCTATGTTTCGAGTTAGGTCTGGGCTGCAACCTTAGTAATTTTCCGAAAAGGCTTGTTCCTTCCATAACGTTCATTGTGTAAGGAACAGATTCGTCGTGTAGAAATTGAATGAAACAATAACCTTTGTGGCCTGTTCCATCTTTTCCTTTTGGGAAGTGAATCTTCTCAATCGGTCCGACCTGAAACTATATAAAACAGAGCAAAGCTTAGTTTAATCCATCTTGTGTTAAATTATTCTTAATCACTCGATGCAATCACGTCAACAAGCTACGATGTCGACATTATAACTTGCTCTTCTTCCTCTGTAAGCAGGCGTGCCTGTTCAAACATCAGCATAAAACTGGCAACTTCATAAGCTAAACAACTGTAAAAAAACTCGGTTAAAGGCAGAAGTCAGTCCGATCCTATAGTTTATTTAATTCATGAATATTTAAGGACAGTACTAATCAATACATGCCTCAACCTTGACTATAGATGAGCAGAACATGAACAACATGAGATGTAGTTCTCAGATAGTATAGGATACACCTGTCTCTGTTTGCACTACGGATTACGGCCCTGTAGCATGCCTTAAACCCATTCATTACTTCTTCCATCGCAACCCACATCCACTCTACTTTCACTAGGCTAAGCAAGGCTAAAATAGTAGTCAAGTCAGACTCGACATACAAGTAATCATAACGGAACGTACCTGTGTAAACAATTCCAGTAGAGTATTTTCATTCACTTGGCTATCCAAATTCCCCACCCAGAGGGTACAGTTGAGCTCTGAGTCGTCCTCCTCATCAAAACTCATTTTGTGTTATTGTTGTTGTCAATCAGTTCAAAATCTTCGTTTCCCGTCCTGTCCGTCGTCCAGCCCTTTAATCCGTCTCCGTCGGTCCGTCCCCCGTTATTGTTGTTCCTCCACGACCGAACCAACACGACGACGAATGAATTTTACAGCAACCACTACCGCATCTGCAGACTCCTCCGCTGTCACTTTTCTTTTCCGACCCTGAAGATAAGCCTCCGCTCCGTAATCCCAACTATAATATTTATTTTGTTGATAATTCTTTTGGGGAATTGGAGTCGCCGGAGTTGGATGGATGTGTAGTAAACGTAAACTGCGGGAGAATCGGTTACGTTGGTGCGGTAGTACTATGCAGTTGGAAAAAGTTAAAATGGGGAACGAAGGACGGTGGTCGTGTGTCGGGCTGTGCGTGTTGTGTATGGCAGGCAGGGGAAATGCATGGATGGCACGGGGCACGAGATGAGAGAAATCCGCCGTTCCTCTTCGCGCAGATTGCTGCGATGCGGTGCGGCTGTTGTGGGGTTGAGTGAACTGGAGTTTTTATGGCTACCCGTCCCATTCGTCGAGCTCTTCAACATGTGGTATTTGGCTTTAAGTCTTCTTAATTCCTGGGTTTTTAAATCCAAGGCACGATCCTTACGATTTAAAATGGTGGAGCGGCAACTTGTTTGCAATTGAATTTGAAGGCATTCCTTGCTCATGAAAATGTTGCGAACAGTTACAAGAACGAATTGGACTTGGACAAAGTACCTTTTTGGAGGGAAACACATGGGATTAAGATCCTACAGGAAAACAGTCGAAGAGGCGGAGAAGGCCTTTACTCGACTTGTGAAGGTAATTGAGATTATGATTATACACCAAATAATTTAAAAATCGAAATACAACGAATGTAATATTTACTATGCTTTGAGCATCATCCCTGCTGCGTTTGTTGAATTCGCATTCGTATGGCGCTCTTGCTCTGGTATCCAAATTAAGTGTTTGGTTTTGAACGTTTCAAAACATGCCATCTTCCGTAAAATAATAAGTAAAAATCATTTTTTCCCCTTTTATCTCCCCTGCGTTAGACTACAGTAAAGTAGAAAAGTTAAGGTCTGAAAAACATTCAACCTAACTGTGATGTAAAAACTCTTAGGCATATCCGGATCTACTGGATTTACCACAAGCTCGATTGACGCCTTACCTGGACTTTATGACAGATAATGGATTCAGATCCCGACAGGCAGCTGAGGTAAGTGATTCTAACAATTAATTGTTTTGGTTAGGTTGATTGAGGTCTAATTTCTTTTGATTGAATTGTTTTCTTATACAGATGGCATTGCTACTTCCAGACCTTCTGAAGACTCATCAAGATGTAATTCCAACAAGCATAGTTACTTGGCGTAATCTCGGTTACGAGCTTGAAGAAATCACTGAAACACTGAGCCGAAAGCCTGAACTTGTCATCCTCAAGCCAGAAAAAGTCCTTAACAGATTCTCATATCTACTGGGATACTTTACAAAACATGAATGCCTTTGCGTGATTGCGAACTCTATCGAAGTCATGTTTGAGCCGAGGTCATTTCTAAATGCAAAATTGGAGTATCTTGTCAAGGACCTAAGCCATCGCCAGTTCCTGATCGCTACATCACCCACCCTCAGCTTTGACTTGAATCACATAAAATCCCGCCATGAATTCTTAATTAGAGCAGGACTTTTCATTCCTGTTCCTTACAATCAATTACAAAAAAAGTCTTATACTATCCAACCGCGGTTAGGACGTCCTAATTATTTTCCTCCTGGTGACATAGTTTGCACGGATGATGCTGACTTTTTAAAATTTTGTGGAGATGATGTTCTTAGCTTGAACGAGTTAGCAGCATTTGAGGAATCATATAATATGGAGTTGAAGGCTGATGAGGACTTGGACAGTGATGAAGAAAACAATTATTCATCAGAAGAAGAAGATGAAGAGGAGATTATATCAGGCCCAGTTTCTCAAAATCCGGATTTGGTTAATGCATTGGATTTCTCACGCAATTCCACTTCATTCTTTAATGAAAAGGATTCGTCTGATTTTTATTATTAAAATTTGTTAGCTTGTTGTATTTTAGAAATAAAAATAAAGTAGTAAAGCTACTAAAATCATCATTTATCAATTGGCAATATTTGTAGGATGGGCATTATGATTTACCGAGTCAACAATATAGTGGAGTGCAACTTTTATGATTGTCGTCCTCTCTTTTCAGTAAACCAACTGCAGTTCAGTTCACACTAGAAGTAATTTGGCATTGTTGATTTTATGTAAGTCGTTCCGTTGTTGCGCTTTTAAAAGTTTGGCTTTTCGCCTTTCATTAAATTACAACTACGCGAAGTCGAACAATGAATTATTAGATTACACCAACATAACATACCACCGCGCCGCGTTGACCGTAAACGCTTGTCTCATAGAAAACCGGCCTCTGGTTTATGGGCGGGATGCTGGTATTGTTTTGCTGTGCCGTGCTAAACATGAAAGTCCGTATCCGACAGTAAATTTGATTTGATTGATTCACTTTATAGTTCGTGTTTTCATCAATACTAATTTTGCACAATTTAACTAATTCATATTTATGAGCACACAAACGAAGAACTGAATTGTAACCGCGCGCTGGAAAGGAGTTCACTTCAAAAGACGAAGACAGGTATTTGCATTATTTTGCATAACTAAAGCCTAGAGTTCACAAGGCAAGTCAAAGGTCGGTTGTTAAAATGAATGATAATAGTAATTACTTTACTTTAGTAGTTTTGGATCAGGCGCGAGCGCCATTCTAGGAAAATGAGTACCTCTACATCTTCTAGAGCCTCCGCAACAACGACGACGCAGGATTTTATTGCATCGGCTGCTGCTTGGGCTAAAACTCAAGAAAAGAGAGAGGCCGAACATTCACAATTCAAAGTACGATCAAAAAGACCAAATTCAACTTTAAACTTTGTCCGCTCTCACGATGAGGAATTTGTGAACGGACAAGCCGAAGCTCAGCCTCAGCCCTATTTATTTCTGGAGAATATGAACGCAGCTGATCAGGAAAAACTATTGACTCAAGATGTAATATATACTTTGAGTGGGCTAGATGGAAATTTAATTACACCAGTTAGGACTGCATCCGGGCCAGGGGGATACAGCAAAATAGAGTTTATGGTATTGAGCAATATCTATTTAATTCGTCTGAATTAGTGTGAGGAAGCCAGAATATGCATAAGCCTGGTACTAAGATCGATCGAATAATAACTTGTCATTGTTTGTTGCACGCAGGTCGATACCCGAATAGACACATCATTGAGGCATTTAACTCTTCAAATTTCTCAACTTGGGAGTTATTATTCTACTGTTACTCATTATGTAGAAAACTGGTCGGGAATGGAGAAGGGCCAAGTGAACCAGGCCTTGTGCTCTGCATTAAGAACTATCTTGAAGGAGTACTTAATGATGGTATCGCATTTGGAGACTATGCAGAAAAAGGTACATCACAATTTAGTCAATTTCCATAAATATCTCAAGATGCTAGCTTTATATGTATGTACTATTCAAGCGTACATTTTATTAGGATCAACTCACACTTCAAAAGCTTTGGTTTTACATCCACCCAA
This sequence comes from Orthonychiurus folsomi, assembly GCA_036851895.1. Classification (NCBI taxonomy): domain Eukaryota; kingdom Metazoa; phylum Arthropoda; class Collembola; order Poduromorpha; family Onychiuridae; genus Orthonychiurus; species Orthonychiurus folsomi. Next base: position 3,604 of record JAAXYW010000753.1, on the reverse strand, counting down.
CTCTTCAGACAATGACTATTGTAAATTCTATTGTTGTCTCTATTGAAGAGAGGAATGCAATTGGGGGCACTGTTTTAACAATACTACACGAAAAGGCCATTTCAATGATCGGGGATGACACTGGAAGGACTCTGTGCACTGGCCTTGCCGTTGCCGCTTCAAAGCCTTACTTTGTAATCCTGGAGAATTGGATTTATAAGGTCTGTGTACAAATTGGCATCTCTGAAACTATTTAGCGCCAGTTTTCCCCCTGCCATTATTGTCAACTTCGATTTGTTTTTAGGGCATAATAAGGGATCCATTTTCAGAATTTTTCATTTCTGAAAATGAACGTGACGCAGACTTGGTAAAAGGGCACATTGACCAATATTGGGAGCAGAGGTACGAATCGTCAATGAATAAATGCCCATCCTTTTTGAGAAAAGTATCTGATGAAATCTTGAAAGCTGGAAAATATTTAAATGTCATTCGCCAATGTGGAAAGGACGTTATATTGTTCATGGTTAGTTTAATACTAGTCTGTTAATAGTATCAATTGCGATAATGATTTGCTGGGATTCTGACGGTCCGGGTGTCCCACCCACCCGCAGAACCAAATGCAATTCTAGTATGACATATGATTTGTTGGTCACATTTATATAAAAGGTGAATTGATATTATCAGGGAACTACAATTGTGTATGAAATCCACGAGCGTGTTTATGCCACGCCAATTCAAGAAGCGTACTCTTTTGCGAGCAAATCACTCCTGAACCTCCTCATCAAAGATTATGATTTAATGAATCGCCTCAAGTCCGTCAAACACCATCTTCTGATGGACCAGGTACTACTTTCTAGTTAGTTCTGAGTTGCCCATATTTACCTGAAACGTCAACCTCTTTGGTTTTCCTTCTAGGGCGATTTCATTGTTCAGTTTTTAGACCTAACAGAAGCAGAGCTCAATAAGAAAGTAGACGATTTAAATGAAACGAGGCTCACTTCTCTTTTGGAACTTGCTTTACGAACTTCTTCGTCTGGAAGCGATCCCTACAAAGACTCTGTCAAGGTCGAGATATTTCCGTGTGACATTAAGGAGCAGATGGCCAGAATCTTTGGGTCTGGAAAAGAAGACACATCATTTGGAAATGTGACACTGCCTGAGGTTCCTGCTGGTTATTTTTTTTATTTGAATTGCATTCCATATAATTATATAAATCTTCTTTCCTTTCAGAATGACAACAATTTTCGCATTCCAGGGGTTCAGGCATTTGCATTTAATTATGATGTTCAGTGGCCAGTGTCTTTGGTTTTGAGTAAACGAGCAATTACTTGTTACCAATTAGTTTTCCGCCACCTATTCTACTGCAAACACGTGGAGCGACAACTTTGTAGGGCATGGATTGTTGGGAAATGTTTCAAGAAAGTCTCACTGATGTTTGATCGTGAGAAAGCTGCTGCATTTTCCCTTCGCCAAAAGATGTTGAACTTTGTTCAGAATCTGCAGTATTACATGTCTTTCGAGGTGATTTGTCAAACGAATGAATAATACGACAATACGAGTCAACGAGTCTAGTCCAATCAAGCATAATGTTTTCAGGTAATAGAGCCAGCTTGGCACACTTTCATAGGAATGATGACAAAAGTGCAAAATGTGGACGAAGTGTTAAACTACCACCAATCCTTTATTAGCTCGGTTCTTTCGGACTCAATGTTAACAAATCCAGATATACAAGAAAGAATGAGTAGTCTGCTTGGACTATGCCTGAAATTTTGTAAAAAGTTCCTCGATTCAAATGTGCACTCGTCACAGGCCAAACATCTGTCTAGTTCACCTGCAGTTGATGAAATGAATTCTCAATTTACAGAGGAGCTAGTGGAATTTCTCAATGCAGTCTCTATCACAGTTCATAATCCAGATAAGTCTACCAAAGGAGCAAATATTATTCACAGGTACGCACTTGTTTAGATTAAATTGAGTGTTAACCGCGGGTTGTGGGTTTGGGCATCAGCCGGCACAACCAAATAAACACTAGAAAAGTAAACCTGGACTGCATGTTCGAAATTTGAACACTTAACTTGGGGTGATTGTCAACGAGTTGGTTCTGTCTGTCTAGTAAAAAAGCCTAGCACTGCAAGTCATGATTTAAGCCTGGATTAATGTCTCCGGTTGTTAGAATTTGTCGGAAGAAATTGAAAAAAGGTTCTCAATTTCATTCGATCATTCTATAAAAGCGGAGGTTTATTATCTACCACGATATGTGATGCCGCTTTTGAATTTTGGATTCTCTTGTTCTATGCAGTTGAGCCAAATACTTTTCGAGATGGAGTGGCCCGACCCAATTACCACTGTTAATATTTAAAATAAAATGCTTTCTTTGTTCTTACAGGATGAACTTCAACTCATTTTACACAAGTGCGTTAGAGGGTAACTTTCAAGGCACGCCGACATCAATTCACCTTTGATTGAACGCTCACCATTTGGGTCTACAGAAATTGGCTCAGAAGTCCATTAATAGCTACAGTTCTTGTTTTACATTTCAAGCGTTTTTAAATAAAAGTTGAGGAAATTAGTTTATGAATAAATCGTGGATGAACTGTGATTTTTAAAACGCACAAAGAAAACTCTTTGTAAGGCAGCTTCTTGAGTTCAGATTTTTAAACTTTCAAGTGACCATGTAAAAATGCTTAAAGTTAACAAAATTTAAATAGCGCTTTCCAGGCTGAATTTGCTTGAGCAGATTAGGAATGGACTTGATGTCTGCCGAGAGGAGATGACACAGACACACTTTGGCTTATTTTATTTCATAGAGTTGGCTCCTCCTGCACGCCCCTCTTCTCCCTCGCCAAACAGAGGAGCTTTGTCCCGCTTTACGGCGGCACCATGCAAATTTATGTTGATTAGTCAGTGTGTATCTGTGAGTTCGAAATGAACATAGCTTGCTGCCTAATAGTATTAATTGCCATATCTGGCATTCCAGAAATAGAGTCTATTATTGTCTGGCCAGTCTGGCGATTACTTAAACTCAATACGATCTGGAGAAAAAGTAAGTATAGTACAGTACGCATACAGCTCTGTTCAATTTTTTAAAATCAAGCAAGCATCAAATAAATGTCCGATGGGTGCTCGGCCGGAGGAGGTTAGGTGGAGGTATCAAGGCATGCATCGGACTAATTATTGGTGTATTATTGAATATCTCGCGACGACAATATTCAGTCTAGCGCTTTAGATTTGTAAGGAATTTGTTTACCTGTTTGTAAGACATTACCTGAGGCTGCCGTATGTATACTCGCATGGGGCTTAGAGTTTTCTGCATAAATTCCATTCTCAAATTAGTGTCTTTCCTGTAATGCCTGCTGAGAGGTATTTGGCCATTGCGTTGGCCGACCAAGCCTCGTTACCACACTACTGGTGAGTGTATATAGTTGTAGTCCTACCTCGCACTGGCGCAACGAATGTTATACTTACACTTAAATAGATAATAATGTTAAGGTATAACTAACAAGGGAACCTCACTTGATGCGCACAGCGTTCAGAGGTCTCATATTTTTTTGAGATACTCCACTATCCCCTGACCAAGAATCAGCAAACAAACTTCTGTTAAAATCTCCTGGGTTTAGCTACCAAA